>JBBMFX010402801.1:0-17839 GCA_037832545.1 Rhabdalestes septentrionalis
TTTTGTATTTTGGATACATGTGTTTTCCAAATGGTACCCTGAGATTTCATTTTTGAACAAAGTGTCTTATGTATGAAATAGAGTGTAGTATGCAGGACCATGTGTGTTGCATAAAGGAATAAGTGTGTTGCATAATTGCAACTAGAGTGCAAAGCAGTGCTTTTGTTTAAGGTATGGGTAAATGTGTTTGAGGTATGGCAACAAAAGCTTCAAGTTGTGTTACTTTAGTCTAAGCATGGGTCTAAAGTGTTCAAGCAATGGGCAAAAACTGTAAATAGCTGCCACACTGCAGACAGATGCATGTCAAGAGGGCTAACTGACACAAGGGACTGCTAAGAGCTTTCTGGGCGCTCTTGCGATAATGCGCTACACCTGCAAAACTGCTCAAGTTGCTCTAACCCATTAAATGCCTCTAGCGGCTATATTTAAAAATTATTTTTCTCTGTCAATACGCATTGGGGAGCAAAAACCATAAGGCGCACAGCGTTGCAATTTGGTAGGTACATGCGGTACCCTAACCGCTACTCAGGCACCAAGAGCCATGCCATTGTGCCCATAGGTGGCGCTATAACAAGCACTTTTACGTTGAGCTTTAGCAAATTTGAACAGTATGTCCCGATTTTCTAAATTCTTTTGGCATATTAATCCTTTGGACCAGAAGAATCAAATGAGACCCCGGCCATTATTTTCCACCTAATTAGATTTTTTGCTAATTTGCATAATATGCAAAACAAACTTTCACGAACTAGTCCCTGGATTTTTTACACATCTGCACAACTGTGGTCTCGTTGGAATCGCAAGACACTCATTGTCAATAATCATCAAAAACATGTGCAAATTTGCAAACAAGATGGCCACCATATGCAAATTAATGTTGTCAACTTTTGCGAACAATGACTTAAACTGCAATTACTCATAAGCCCTTTACTCAATGATTACCAAATTTCTAACACATTCAACAGCAGTACACCAAGTTTTGTCCAGTTTGGTCACTTGGTGACGCTAAAACAGGTCACAAAGCATTTACAGTATGAAATTGGCTCTATCTCTCCAGCCGTGTGGGTAATAAATGCAAAATTTTGCATTCTATGCCAGAAGACATTGCTCTAGCCAATTCTGAAATGTAGGTGATGTCATGCGATTGGATCATGAAAGACATGGCGATATGTGCCATGGGGGGCCCCAAAAATTTCGATGTGGTGAAAATCAGTTATTCCAGGCCCACGATTCTCAAACTTGGAACGTTTGTTGACATACGAGGTTAGATGATGCAGTTCAAATTTGGTCCATTTTGTCCAATGGGGGCACTATAGCACATGTTCAAACATTGCGATGGGTTTTTGAACACAAATCATGAAATATGAGACATGGAAATGAAACAACTGACTCGTATACACAACAGATGGATGTGAACTATAAAACTTTGGACATTTTTTTGATAACTTTCTTTCTTGGCGCATAATTTGCATTAATATAAAATTGCACTTTTAAGAACTAGTCCTAGGTTTTTTACCTATCTTCACAATTCTCGTCTTACATGAATCCCGAGAGTCCCAAATCAAATAATTATCAAAAACATTTGGACTTTTCTGAACAGCGTGGCCAAGACTTGCGAGTACATTCATGCGGATGTGACGTAATTGCCCCTAATGGGCCCAAATTGCTAACGCTGGATCGGATCTGCAACAAATTTGGTACACTTGTAAAATGTGGTAACACAAGGATGTGTGCAAAATTTCATCGCAATCGGCCTATGTGGGGCGCTATAGTAGATAATTGTATTTATTGCCATATTTTGTTCAAGGCCTGTACACTTTAAATTAGGCTAACTCAAGATTTGTCAAAGATACAAGAGTAAAACTTGCAGTGTATGAAAGTTTAACAATGAGCAGACTGACCATTTCATGCAACATGTTGCTTTTGGTCACATCACTTCACTCTGATTTGTGCATAAACTGAAAAACACTTAAATTATGGACATTCACCGCCTTGTAAATTTCATATTGTTGTGTCAAAGCATGCGTAAATGGTAGGCCAAATGACATGTATGGTAAGAATGCAAAGGTAAGAATTTAATGATACTTTTGGGATTTCAAGGCACACGTGTCTGAAAATGAAAATGTTTATATATTATTATCATCAGAATAAGCATGCCAAGTTTCATAGGGATTGCTGTTAATTTTATGCCAAAAAGAGATATTTCAAACTGTTTTTCTGGCTTTTCAACCTGTGTGTTGCGATTTCACACAATGGCCACCAGATGGCATCATAGACCATGTTATTACTGTGTCTGCCACACAGTTATGTATCTTCTGATACATTACTGCTTATATATTTGTAATGTAATTCCATGTTCATAGCACATTACGTGAACAGATATAGATCTTTGTCAAGATGACAAAATATGTTTTATTACATAGGATAAATATATTGTAAATCACAGTGAAATGTAACAACAAGGTTTTTTGAAATTTGTACTAAATGTGTGTCTTCAAGCATTCTAAACTCTCAGTATTGCGGTTAAAAGGACTGTGCACAATAGCATTATTGCGCTTAAAAACGGCTTATATGTGTCTTTAAGCGTTCTAAGCTGTCAGGATTGCGCTTAAAAGGACTGTGCGCAAACAGCATGTAATAGCAAAATGAAGACAGTAAACTGCAGTACACAGTATATGTGATCATAACAATACTAATGCGTAAACAGCACAAAGGATTGTGCGCAATAGCATTATTGCGCTTAAAAGGACTGCGTAAACAGCATGTAATAGCAAAATGAAGACAATAAAATGCACTACACAGTATATGTGATCATAACAATATGAACGTGTAATAAGCACAAAGGACTGTGCGCAATAGCACCATTGCGCTTAAAACGACAGCTTGGACCCCGTTCATTGCCGTTCATGGCTATATTTTAAATTGTTATTGGTCCATGCACGAAAGCGGGAAATGTCATAGGTTGAGATCGTTAGTCCCGCCCTCTTCTAGAGAGTGGGTTGATAGCGCATGTGCCAGCGTGGAAAAAAGAAACCAAACACAATAGATACAAGTAACAGCTATGAGACAAACGAGGTTAAACAAGCTTTAAAACCATATTTAAAGTACAGAAGTGAGACAACCAAGGTTAAATAAGCTTTAAATATTTTTAGAGAACAGGGCAGAGAGGCGACCGGAGTGTCTATGAACTTAGCCAACCGTTTGAGCACAGCAACACACGTCCATAAGTTTGGAAGTTTTTGAAACTCCGCTGGACTTTGTGAAATGGGACTGGATTTTTCTCCCTAACCAGGGGGATGGCGACCCACTAGGAAACTGGATTTTTTGATTTTTTTTTTTCTCAAGAGAGGTTCATTTTTTTCACAAAGTTGCGGTAGGACAAAACTGTGCATCTCAATCGAGCTGGGGACTCGGCTGAACTTGTTTTTCCCTGAAAACTTTGATAATCCCTTCATTGCCTCAGAAACTTTACATAAAGTAATTTGGGTTGAGGATAATAAGGTGTGTATTGTTTAAATAGTTTGATGTGTTTGTTTAATAAGTCTCTTAGATTAATCCATATCGAGCAAAAAATGTCTAGAGCTTATCATGGTTATTAAAATAAAATAAGTCGCGATTCGATATGATATCGTTTATCGGCCCAGCCCTATTCAGTGCTAGGTTGTGTTCGGACTGTTGCACAGTTTTAAGATGAAATTGAAAACGTACAGCAAGACAGTAGTAAGGAAACGGACCTAAAATGTCTCTAAACAAAGAATTTAAGCGTAATCCTTTGTGGTCTCTGCTATCTAGCAGAATTTCACATTCGTGTGTCTTTGTATTGTCAGCTTGATACCAGGATGAGAGGGTGGTGCAAATGTTGATTTCCATACTGAACTTTATTAAGAAACATAAAGAAGGCACGAATGCCAAAACACAAAAAAGCGTCCAAGAGTCCAACACACTTAATCAGTGTAGGGCATCCTCTAGTGGTCACTAACCAGGGGCGACCAGGGCACATATCTGAGCATTATGTTTGCATATGTAAAGTGAAAATCTATCAAAAATTAAATATTTGAACATTCAAATGAATTTTAAAAGTTTTAAATATGAAATATGAATAGAAATGTTTTATGAGATTACTCGGCCAAAAATCAGGCCAACCCTATTACAAACTAATCATCAAAACATTTTTTTTAATCATTAATTTTTCTTAAACAACTAAAAGTTACCTTGGCAGGTCTATTTTTTTGTGCAACCTCATTGACCCAAAGCTTGCAAAACAAGGTAGCACAAATGATTGACTATCGTTCTTTTATCAAGTTGTACTTGTTTTAGTTAATATGTAGCAACAATTATCCTTTCTGTGGTGCCCACCGGGTAGTCAGTCATGCAAGTCTTTGTAAAGCTGTTTAGAATGTGATTTATGAAGGGCCATCAAGAAAGAAGGGTCAGGCATACTGGGAAATAGCAGATTCTCAGAACAGGGGGGATGGGGGGTGGGGTGTTTTGTTTGAATGCTTGTCATATTCCTTTACATGTGCATTATGTCTGAGGATAGGGACTGGACTGGCTGCAATGTATCATGATACAGTTGTGAGCAATGATAGTACAAATGCAGAGCATAGCCCAGTAGCTAAACTAACAATACTCTGCTAACAATTATTAAATTATACAGTAAGTTTATTACAAACTATCTATACTGCAGAGGGTTTCAGCTTTGTTTAGAGTGACTTGCTTTCTACAGGGCTTTTGGATATTTTCAAATATAACATTTTTAAAACTAACTTAGGGGAGAATACATTATTATTTTTTCCTATATTTCTTTTCAATAATGCTGTTTCTTTCTGCATTTTGTAGCCATTGTGGGTATGATAAAGTCTTATACCTTTTGGTCAGGATCACAGTTGGAGCTGTAGTAGACAATTTTTAGATTTTAATAACCTGTTTGTACTTCTAAATTTTTTCACTGAAACTTTTTTTTTCTGCGATTCCAGAATTTGTATAAGTGATGATCTTTGCTATATATGTTTTTTTGCAGTTATCTGGCAGACCAGTGCTGGAATGGCGGCTGCATCTACCTGATCATGTTGCGTAGGATCAAGCGCAAGGCCCCTCTCCCTCCGTGCAATGGCAATGGTTGCAACAACTGCGCAGAGATACCAAACAAGCACTGCAGCAGCGTCTCCTCAGAGACTACGAGCAGCCCCACTCAGAATGGCAAGCGAACCCGCAAATTTGGTGTCATTTCCCGCTCTTCTTTCACTCGAGACAGCAAGGATAGCAAGGACAGTCGAGATTTTGAGCATGAGAATGGTTACAATTCTATGGAAATGGAAGCCACAACTCCAGAGCCCAGTACACCATTGGATACCCCGAGTGAGGACATGCCAGTCTTGGTTCCCTCTATGACAACATCCAATCATGTGAAGTTTGGGAGCACTGCTACTTTGCCCAGATGTTTCTACTCACGCCTTTCAGAGAACTACAAGGCCGAGTCAATAAGCAGTGAACCGTCTAGCCAGGTAATGCCTTTTCAATTTGATTTCGTTTTGATCATGTCTGAGGGAACTCGGCCTATAAAACAGGAATTTGGCACTGAACCATATTATTGAAAATAAGTTCCATTATTAAAATAAAGTATTCACTTGATGGCACTATACATCATGCTGTTACACCAAATTTGACTGGATATTTGTGGTTTTTGTGTAATCAATATACAGATAAAGTCTTTGCTATGGTATTAGCATTTACAAAAGACTAAACTAGACTAGAGACATTGGATGATAACTTTTTATATTTTTATATACTATATTTGCCAGACATTCTCTGCTATATTTGACAAGACCCTCCCAATTACAGCAACTTTTCAAAAATTTCAAACTAATGTAACATGATTAGACAGCTTAGCACTTTAGTAGGAGAACTCTATCGGCCCAGTCTGTTTCTTCAGCCAACAAAAACTCAAACTGGCTAGCATCACTCCAATTGCACGAGGCAGTTTGCTATTTTTACCTCCTGCATGACTCATTAAAAGTTAACAGTTAAAATCTCAACACACAAAAGGAACAATACATAAACTTATGCATTCCCCATGTTCATCAATAGCAGAATGTATTCCTAATCAGTAAATTGGTGCACAGATGCCATTAATTAACACTCTCTTTAAGGACACTAGTTTATGGAGCTCCATATCTCAAATTACATGATACTCATCATGTAATTATTTTGGACCCCACAGAGGGGCTCAGTGCATATGTTTCTGGTCTAATCGGCCCTGAAAGGACCTCTGTGGCATTCCCTGAAGCACATAGACCTTGTGATGTCTGAAGGAGACTTGCAAGCTCTAAATAACTGTTCTGGCTTCAGAAGCAAATGGACCTGTGTGGTTGTTCATAACAGCTCCAAGGAATCACACCAGAAGTTCAAGCAGATTGATCTTGACCAATCACAGGGAATTTCAAAGGCAAAAAGGGTTTTGTTCTGCGGAGTTTGTAGAGCTGAGGCTTTTTGAGGAACCACTTAAGAGAACCAGGCTCAGAGTCTGTGTAATATTATAAATGTTTCCTTTTTTGGGTGGACAGAATGAAATACGGGTTTCTCATGCAATATTACCAAAAGCCCAGCCACATGCTAAGCTATCTGAAAACTTTTGAGCAGGCTTACATTTGGGGTTTTAATGCACCATCCCATTATCAACACTTTTCTGAGGAAAGATGTGTCATGCATAAACTGCAGAAGGGTAGGCTGTTGAATGCTTTCATTAAATTACTGAAATGTAACATTCACTCAAACAGGATTCACTTCTGAGCAAAACACATTGTTTTTGTGCTTGGTCATTTAATCACTATTGCAGAAACGTGACTATTTCCCTGTAAGTCTGTTTATTCTCTGTGGGCTGGTAACGCCTCAAAGATGAGACCACAAAAAGAAAATGTTAAGCCATGTGCTGGTTGAGGACATGCATGCAGGTGCATTTGTGGAAATGTAGAGAAAGCTAGCGATCTGACTGGTTAATTTTATCATGCAAGCTTTTGTGTCAGTGATTCATCCTTGCTGTCAGCCTTTCATCAGTTACCTCTCCTACTGTTAAGTTCCACTGAAAAGGCTGGTGCTAACATGTGAACACATGCTCAAGGAAACTGTTTGCTTACCAGTCATCAAGTGTAAGTGCGGTGCATGGAAAGTTCTAGCTTTCTCAAGATCTGCATTGAAAACTTGTCTCAAAGCAAGTGCGCTTGTTTAAAGCAACATACATCCAAAGTATGTTAAAATCAGCAAAGGCTTTTTGTAGATTTGCCATTCATTCCAGGTGAGGAATATTTGATCATTATTGTGAGAAAATATTTTCACAATATGCCCAAAATACAAGTATGAGCGTCACCAGTAAACTGCAGGTAAAAAAGAAAGAATTTGTAGAGAATGACATGTAAGAATCTTATTTCACTCTCTTTTTTTAAATAAAAGCTGTACACTGGGCTAAAAATTCCTAATAACAACTCAACTGTAAAATTTGAGCCTACACCAAGAATTTCCAGTTGGTGCGAACTCGTCAGGCACAGACAGTCTTTTGTTATGTGCTACATATTTGAAAGGGCACTCATGACAAAGTCTTTACTTAATGTCTGGAGTTTATGTTTAAAAATGTCTACAGTGAGCTTTCAAAGGTTCTATTTTCAAAACATTTTATTATCGTTTGGTTCAAAAGATAACACTAAATTAAATCCACAAAACAACTTTTTACCCCAAAGACTTGCTCCAAATGCCATTTATCATGTGTCATGAATCACCTAAATATTACACTGAGCGATAAATCAATAACCAGCTTATTTTTTAGCTTATCTCACAATATTTGTCTTTTGAAATCGCATGGACTACTATTTTCCACATTACCATTAGAAATTCTTTGATCCCACTTTGCTATAAATGGCCTGGCTGACCATAATCCAAAATTTACCTGAACTCCCCTTTCCTGTAAGAATCTTTCTAGTGTATTTGGTAGTTCTTGTGAAGCTATTTGTAATTCTTTCTTGATATTAAGCTTTTTTCCTCGATGGATTAATCGTAGACAGATGCAGGATATTCCAATGGTGTCAGATGAGAAACATAAGATTTGCTGCATGAATACATGGTTTAATTCCTTGCCTTCACTTTTCCCTTCCCTTCTTGTCAGGTGTGGCGAGGAGGGGGGAGTGTGTTTAAAATGGAGAATTGAAGCCACTGTTCTCTGGTATAATTGAACACTTTGATGTGAGTATATTAGCATGAAAAAGAAAGATGGAGCATTCTTTGTTCCTTTCAAGTGTCCAGGCCAGGTCAGTTCATCAGATTAATGGAAAGGGGTGGCGAGCAGGACCACATTATGGAGATCATAGTAGCTGTTATAGGTGTTTTGTGTGTGCACTTTTGAGTGTTTTGATTTCAAACACTTTTATTGGGCAAGTTTAATGTTTCAGTGCAGGTTAAAACCACTTGTATGCTCTGCTCTTTTTCTTCTGCTTCTTTTTAAATATCTCAATTTATATTGCATTTATATTATGTATGGCTATAATTAGGGCTGCCCCCAAATAGTCGACTAAATGTTAGTCGATAAGAAGAAGGCTTGGTCGAATATGTTTTCATTAGTCGGTTTGTCGCAAAAAAAATCACGTGAAGTTACTCAATCAGGGGCTGCCCAGTCAGTGTATGACATCAAAGCAACGCGAGAACAACGCGATCTCGTGCCTCGAGGTATACCAAAACGCATTCACTTCCATATGACAGAAAATATTCCATATTTGGTGCGTCTTATACTATGAATATACATTTGGCCTGCATTAAAACTGCACCTAACTTTGTGTGGTGCTTGCTCGCAATCCTCTTTTTATGCTCTTTGTGCTGCAGCCTGGATTTGTGGCATGTAATGCGGGCTGTGGAGACTTCGCGTCTTGTGTCGTTTTTGTCACGAGGGTCAAAGATGTTAATGCTGGTCTTGTGATGATAACGAAGTGAAATCTATAATGTATTTTTGTTGATGAATAAGAACGAGACTAAATGTGGTTTACAATATAAACACTGTGCTAAAGTGTCTTCATTTTCGTTGACAAACGAGACGAGATGTTATGTATCTAGGGTGGACAAAAGTTTTGGGACACACTTTTTCTAGATTTTTCTCCTTGAAAATTTGGTCCGTCTTATATTCCGGAGCATCTTATAGGCCGAAAAATATGGTATATCCATTTTTTTACCTCATGTTTTTTTACCTCAGTTCCGCTCGAGCTGCGTCTCATTCGCTGCGCAACCAGTTGTGGTAGGGTAGAGCCGAGCCGAGCCCATTGGACTGTACCTTTCCTTGTATATACGCAAGTTATTATATAAATATCATAAACGAACGATTATTCGACTAATCGCTAAAATGCGGGAGTGTTAGTCGACTAGGAATATCTTTAGTCGGGGCAGCCCTAGCCTCCCCAAAGGTCCGTCGGCAAATTTATGTCTGGCGCCCGGTCTGGTTATGAGGCAAAATGTTTTTGGTGTCACAAAGAAAAAAAAACATGCATTAGCCGCACCGTATTATCAGCCGCAGGCTTCAAAATTTGGGAAAAAAGTAGCGGCTTGTAGTCCGGAATTTACAGTAGTCCTTGGCAAAGCACCAAGAAGGAAGAACATTGCTGCATGCCTGAAGTTTGCGAAGGAGCATTTGGACACTCCTCAACAATACTGGGAAACTGTAATGTGTAGTAAAGAAACTAAAATTGAACCATTTGGGAGAAACAAGCAGAACTTCATTGGGCGGCACTGCATATCAACATAAAAATGTCATCCCTATAGTAAAGTTTGGTGGAGGGCCATCATTGAGGGGGAAAATTTTTCTTTCCAATTTATTTAGCAAATTCTTTAGGATAATGTGAAACTGTCTGTCCATCAACTGAAGCCCAGAAGAGGCTGTGTGATGCAACAGGACAATGGCCCCTCATATCGCAGCAAATCCACAACACAGTGGCTTCAAAGGAACAAAATCCGCGTATTAGGAGTGGCCCAGTCAGAGCCCCGATCTTAATCCATTTGAGATGTTGTGGGATGACTTGTAGAGAGCAATACACAGAAGACAACCAAAGAATATGGAAGAGATAAGACAGTTTTGCAGAGAAGAAGGATGTCTCACTCACACAATGTGCAGTTCTGATCTGCAGTTACAGGAAGCGCCTGGTTGAGGTCATTGCTGCCATTTATTAAATCTAAGGGTTAAATTACTTTTTCCACTACAACTGTGAATGCTGAATGTTTGTATAATAAAGACTAGAAAAAAAATGTTGTCTTAAGCTCATTGTGTATATAAGTACCTGAAAATAATAAACATTTTTATGACCAATTCATGCAGAAAACCAATGGTTCACATACTTTACTTTGACTGTATTTTACATTCATGTTTCATTTGTCTTTTGATGCCCCATTACACAAGATCATATTCCTCCTCCTTACTTCCCAAATAGATTTATTTTTTATTTCAATACACACCAAGTATCTTAGATGACATGCCATCATTTATCCTGTAAAATCAACCGTCTCCAACCGCCTCTTGGAGATTTCCCTGTAGAATTTCGTTCCAACACAATTTAAACCAATTTTCCCCCAGTCTTCAAAAACTTCTAATATGTTTCTATTTGACAAGAACAACGAAGTTTAAATATAGGTCTTCTGGCAAGCTGAACGAACAGATACAATATCTCTTAATGAATGGAATTTTTGCTTGTATTCTGTAGAGCTAGCACAAGTGGTGAGTATGAAATTTTCCCCACTGGAAACCCAAGAAAGTTTGAATCTTCTACTCACAATAACAGCAGTGACAGTGGACATGCTGACATGAATGAAGAGCTGCTCAGGAGCTTAAAAGATGGCTGTAGCAGGTTTTGGCTTAATTAGTTATCACAGGCAGGTGCCCCTAAAAGTATTTCACTCTATTTATTGGGCTCTCCAAAGAGGTAGCCGTGTGGTTCAAAAATGAATTTGCCTTTTTCCAGTCACCCTGAATGTAGAGATGATGTTTCCTTTTTTAGGGTGCAGCAATAACAGACATGCTTTCAATATTTTATTTCTGTTGAGCGTCCATTGGAGAATTGGGAGTTTGGTTTCTGTCAAATGTGTTTAGAATTTTAGTTCGAGCAATTGCCATTGCAGAAAAATACTTGGTGACTCTGTTTAATCTCATTTAAGTCCACAGAACAGCTGGTGTGTGATGGATCCAGGGGTTTCATTTGAGCGTTATATAATTATATCTAGGCCTGATTGTTCCACCGTGAAACAAAACCTTTGTCTGACTGTTTTGAATGTATTTTAACTGTGGTTCATGAGATACACTGCCCATCAAAAGTTTCAGGAAACCTTGTTTTGCTTTGAAATGACTGTTCAATAAAAAAGAAAAAATAACACTGCTAATATAACAAACGTAACTATAAAATAGAGAATGTTTTTACTACAATGTCTTTGGCTGAGGCAAAGTTGATTTTTGAAATACTTTAAATAAACACATATGAACAACCACATTTAATAAATTTCCTTTAACTATATTACATGTCACCATGGTTAAGGCAGTTCAATGCAATTTTTAAAGTCTGCTTTACGTTTAAACAATTCTGTGATGAGTGGTGACATCATAGCAAGTGCACAAAATATGTCAGTATGATGAGTTGTCTCACAATTCTTTGACATATTGCACATGGCAGCCTGTCTAAAAAGGTTATGTTTATTAATTAAGACAACTCTTCTTTCCCTCAACTCTCACCCCCTCATCTCCCATTCAGCCCCGAGAAGGCAGTCGTATCTGGAAGATGCACATGGTGAAGGGGCAGGATGGCCTGGGCATTCAGATTACAGGTGGCCGTGGCTCTAAGCGCTCTCCACATGGAATCGTAGTGGCCCACGTGGAGGAGGGAGGAGCTGCTCAGAGGTAACATCCTGTCTTGAGGCTCCATCGTTAAGAGGCAATCATGTGCTGTTGTGACAATCATGGGTTCCATGGTGACACTGTTTCATCAACGGTTTCATTCACATCTCATCCATATGCAAAGTGTCATGGTGACTCAAGTGCACTCCAGGACACTCAATCTTCAAAGCCACTGCATCATCCACATTTTGGCCAATTTGAAATAGACTCACTCTCTAATGTTTTTGTCTGTCATTATTTCAGGAAAGTAAGCTACAGGAGTATTATTGATTACTGACTTGCCAGATACTTAGTTTAGGCTGTTATGTTAATTACCAAACAATTCTAGGAAATCCATACAGGGTTTAGTATGCTGGGCCAGATGTATGTGTGTGAGCAGGCTCAGTACAAAATGTACCTTAGTGCGGTTGTAATATGTGCTCACAAAATGCTGAAATCAACATTCATTCTGGTTAGGCTGTACTAGAGGTCGACCGATATGGGTTTTTCAGTTGCCGATGCCGATATTTTGGAGTCAGGGTCAGCCGTTGGCCGATAAATGGTGCCGATATTTTTTCCCAAATAATCGAACATTTCCCCCTCTATTGGAGGTAAAATATTACACTAATAACACAAAGATAGATTTATTGAATAATGACTTAAATCTAATTATAAACTTAAATGACAAAACATACAAAACAATTAAACAATAGTTTAAACTTGTAAACAATAAACACAGCAGCATCAATTTTAATCCCACTTCCAGTCTCTGAGTCTTTCTCCTGCCACTCAGTACTTCCAGTTTAAGAGCTGCAGGTTGTCGTGCAGGAAACACAAACATTCTGCATTTTCTCCTGTGAGCCTACTCCTCTTCTCGTCATAGATCATTCCAATCTCACTACATACTCTCTCACTGGGAACAGAGGCTGGGGTCCACCACAAGCAGCATGGACCACGAGTTCCACAGCAACAATAATACAGGGCTGCCTGCAGAGGTGCCTGTCTGTAAATCGGTGTAGTGCACTTGGATATTGGCCGATGCGTTAAAAAATGCCAAATATCGGCTGGCCGATATATCGGTCGACCTCTAGGCTGTACCGAACTGTAATTTGTAACAAAAATAAGGCTAATTTGCGCTACTACACAGCGACGTAGAAATATAAAATTTTGGGAAACTCCTCTAACCCTCTCCCTTCACAAACATCTTGCCAACTGCGCCTAAACACTGACTTTTTAAAGCTGTAACATGTTGTTACACTTGTGAACAACAACAACAACAACTGGATGGTAATAAGCCAAGAACTGTATGAGATTAACATCACTTGTCTCTTAACATTTGAATTGACTTCCCCAGGTAATATTCAAAGTTAAAGAGGAACCATTTAGAGAGAAAAATTAGGCGTTGCGGTTTCTGCCTTCGGATTGCTTTACAAGCCCCCCAAAAATTCAGTGAGCTTTGGAAATATGAGCCCCTGAGAAATTAAGCATCTGTCAGAAAAAAATATATGCAGCCCCATTAGAATCCCCCACAGTGAGGGTGGGGGGTCATACAGGACTGCAATTATTGGGCTTTTTTGTTATCATTTAATTTTGAAATTGATTATTATGTGCTACCACAGCCCATTGCAGACAATAAAATGACAACATGGAGGCATGAGTCTGATCTCAAATATCACTGATTGATATCACTGCTGTTTCAGTTTGAAAGGCTGTTAATGACATAAGTAGTTACTCTTCTTCGATTCAGCAGTTATGTAGCACTGGTGAGGATTTATTTATACAGTAAGTTAATAAAGTTTTTGAATAAGGAGGTTGATCTGTAAATCAGTAAGCTACAAGGCTAATGTCAGTCGTTTGCCTTGTGACTTGTTTGACAAGAAGATTATGTTCAGCTGAAGCTGGTTTAGCTATAGTTACAATAAATTGTATGAATGAGGTAGAAGATAAATGCTCAAAAAAAGTTTTACAAAGATGTGTAATAAAAACAATAGCTGAGCAATGGCATTTGCGGGTATAAGCATGTCAAGTATACGCAATAGTGGTGCAAAATGTCAAGTTTTGTTTTACAGCATTGTTTGAAAACAGCTCAAAATAAGTCAAAGCAATATTAAATATATTGAGTATAGTAAATATTCTGGTGCATTTAATCTCATTTTCACTATTAAGAGCTTTAATTGTTGTCACATGTCATTTAGTTTTTTGTCATGATATCTCTGACACTTTCCTTATACTAGAAATTAGTGATGCTCCGATTGATCGGCCACCGATCATGATCGGCCGATATTGGCTAAAAATAGCTTGATCAGCGAACTCCAAAAGCGCCGATCAAAAAAGCCGATTACTTGACGTAAATTACTTGCGCGACTTTTTCACACGTGCATGCATGCCGCACAGGTAAACAGCAGCAGAGCAGGGCGGAGCTTACCAGTGGCAACGTGATTTCTCCCATCTGGAATTTTTCGAAGTGTCTGTATGTCGTGATTAAATCCCTCAAAGTGGAAGCAAGCAACGGCATTTTAACACCACTAACATGATTAGGCATCTTAGAACATGCCATTCAACTGAATATGCAGAGTATGAGAAACTAAATCAGCCGAAGCCACAACATCCCCATCCCTCAACCAGCCGACAGTGAGTGATGCATTTAAACGATGTGAACCATCCAGCAGGGATAGTAGGAGGTGGAAAGACATTCATAATTATGAAATTCATTTGGGTTACAGTAGCTTACATTGTTTTATTTTTTGGATCTGATGTAGTTGGTTCCTCAACTACATCAGACGTTCATAATAATAACAGGAAAAAACATATAGTTTTGTCCTTTGTGGCAGTAGCCAGTTTTGGTGTAACAAGTTTTACATTTTGCTTGCAATTATAAAATGTAATCAGTGTATTAAGGTGCTACATCCCATTAAGCTGATCTGATGTGTGTTGGTCTGCCTGACTCCTCTTTGTTTGCAATAATTTTAAGTTACTCTGCCTTATTTGGGAAAGATGGCCTACAGTAGCCTTAAGTTCTAATTTTCTAAAATAAACAAGATCTTGACTGGGGCCTATTTCTACAGTTTTTTTTTTCAATATGGTTGAGTTAGAGTTAGTTTCATTTCTACAAATTGTGCAAACTCTGCTAGATTATAGATAAAAGATTCCCATTCCGCTGCCATTCTGTTATCAGCAATCGGCAGATCATGATCTTGGTGATCGGTAATTGGTGATCTGCCCCAAAAATGCTGATCGGAGCATCTCTACTAAAATCAGCCCAACAAAAATTCTAATAAGTAGTTTTAGAGCTAAATATTTTGTAAGAAGTCCTCAAAACTTGTCTGGTACATTGTGTGATATTAAGCATGAAAATGTGTCATATACTGTATTTACAGGGTATTTAAAAGCCTATAAGTCATTATTGGTTTTAGGAATCTTTGTGTGTTTCAGAGACTGTTTTGTATAGGATCATAGAAAAAAAGACAAGGAAGGATCGTGTCTTCAGGCCCTTTAGTTAGGGCATATATATTTGTACATTGTGTATAGATATGAACCTAGTACAAATTCCCAGTTTGTTTTTAAGTGATTGTGTCCTTAAAGCTCTTTTTTGAGCATGCATTGCTAATGCTTATAAAGTGTTAAAGTAAAATTTTTTGGTTTTATTTTTACTATACATTTTTTTTTACTAAAATTAAATTAGCAATTCTAACACAATATTATAAGTACTAATTAATATTTTATCTGATTCCTCAGGCATGATGACCATATGTCATGAGCATATATGTATTTGGATAATTGCATACATATAGTAATCTGCTGGAAGTCTTGGATACATATGTGTTTATGTATAAAGTGCAGATCTAGGCACAGTTTTCCATATAATTTTTATTATATAAAGGGAAAACCTCTTGCTTTGAGTAACATGAGACTTGATCTTTCTGTCAAAGGGATGGAAGACTAAAGGCTGGTGATGAGCTGCTGATGATTAATGGTCACTCCTTGGTGGGACTCTCACATCAGGAGGCTGTGGCTATCCTACGCTCTACTGCAGGCCTGGTGCAGCTGGTGGTGGCTAGCAGGGTATATATATGTCTTAAAAAGTATCACACTGACACTACAGGCAAACTTATAGATTTTTCTAGTATTCATTTCCCCATCATGGCCCAGTACCTGAAATAACTCTTATTGCTCATGCTTAAGGAGTTTATGCAGCTGTATGTGTAGCAATCCATCTGTTCCAACAGCCAAGCTTCAGCCCGGAGTCTCTGAAAAATTGAAGAGGGGAACCTTAATGTGCTTGTTGCTGGGCTTTCATAGATAAAGTTAAAAATAAACCCTGGCTCATTTCTCTTTCTTTTCAACTGGCTTGGATTTTACACTGGTGCCACATCAGGACGAATCTGAAGTAGACTTCCCCAAGTACCCGTCCACCAGCCTCCCGGACTTGGTGAGCACGTGCTCAGAGCAGGGCGTCTTGCCTTCCCCTGGGGAGGAGAAGGAGAACATGGAGCCGGATGTGGAGGACGTGAGGGCCAGCAGCCTCTCCCTGCCCTCACAGGACTCGGTACGTACGCCACTCGCCTTGTCAGCCTCACTATCTGCCACCTCCATCTCATTTTTCTGCCTCTTTTGTTTGAATTCCTTTGAGTTTTGTTTATGTTATTGTGCCTGTGAATTTCCCTTTATATCTGCACGCATATGCTGTATTTAAGGCATAATAAGGCACGGTTAATCAAATTTCCAACCTCCTCATTGTAAGAAATTGAGGCCAATATGGGAATTATGGACCTATGATGCCGATGCCCGATATTTTTCATGTACACATCTGCTGTTAAATAAAGATCTGTAATATATAGAAATGAGGACATGTATTTGGATTAGAGTTAGAAATGTAGAAGTTTGAAAAAATTTCATTTTAGGACGGTGGTGTACTATTCAGGTATATTGGTTATGTCTGTTCACTGCTGATACTTTTTGTTATGCAATTATTGCACAACATGCCAAATCTTTGTGTTTATTTGAGCAAGGTACTGCCCCCACACACTGCTCTCTGGTCACCCCTCATTGAAGGCAGCACACTGCTTCACTTGGTTAAATGCAGAGAAAGAATTTCACATTGTTCACACTGTGCTGTGCTGTGTTTATGCATTGCTTGTGTTGTGAGGTTGTGTTTACCTGTCTGAAAAGCGAGTGTGTATAAGTCATGCCTTATAAGTCATCAGTCTCTTACTGACAGTAGTTTAAAGTGTTTATTAAGGCACCTTATCTGCTAGGAATAAGGACTTTCATTTATCTGTAATTTCCTCCAGCATGTTCTCGCTGAAACACAGAGTATTTTTGTGTGTGTGTGTGTGTGTGTGTGTGTGTGTGTGTCCTGGGGGCTCGTTCATGTTCTTGTGGTTTATCTTGTTTTCCTGAGTTTTTTTCTGCCCTTTACTAATGCATCACAGATAAGAAATAATTCATTTGCTGGTAGCAAGCAGAGGCACATCAACTGAGTGCTGTCAGACATCAAGCCACAGCTAAATGTTGTTCTAGTATGTTGAGCAGCAGTGACGCAGCTTAATATTGGACAGTCATCAGAACTGCAGCATGTGTATTGCTAAAATAGGAATCTAGGAAAATGATCCACTCGAAAATCTCATTGGATGTGAATAAAGTGTGTCATCTTTAACCAGCTCCAGCCTCTCCCAACAGTTCAATGTGAATTGCTTGGGGGATGAAAAATGTTTTATTTTCTCCTTTCCCGCCTCAGATTCTACTGACATCAGCTGTGACTTAAGCCAGTTACATTTGACTCTTGTTTCATTTATTTATTTATTTTTTGCATAACATGTTCCTCTGTTCTGGTATCTGGTATTAGCTTCAAACTGTGCTTGAACTGTGACTATACTTTAAAACCCATGCTGCTATTTCATGTGTCTCTAGTGTCTCTTGAAATTAACTGGCCATATGCCATGTACTGTACTATATATATAT
>JBBMFX010403554.1:0-17833 GCA_037832545.1 Rhabdalestes septentrionalis
CCCTGTAAATGCTCGAATTAAATTCAAGTCTTTAACTCTTGCTTTCAAAGCCAAGAATGGTTTGGCACCCCCATACAAGTTGAGGTTGATCAAACAGCCGTTCTCTTCTCATTCTCTCAGGGCTTCAAGCACGGCTTGTCTTGAGCTCAAAAGAAGAGGGAAACCTGCGTCAAGACTCTTCTCAGTCTTGGCCCCCCAATGGTGAAATGAACTCCCTCTCCCCATCAGATCGGCAGAGTCTCTTGCTGTGTTCAAACGTCGGCTAAAGACCCATCTTTTCAAGGAGCACCTTGGTGACTAACCATCTCCTATTTCTCCTTCTTACACCCTCCTTACTTTCCTAACCATGTTTTGTTACCTTCTTTAACAGGTGTTGTCTTGTGTCAAGATTGTTGTTGTAGTTAGGTATCAGTGACAAGTGTTGATCAGGTGTTGTTAGCTATCATGTTGATCAGGAGTTCTGAGCTACAGTACCATAGGCGATTGGTGGATGTTGACTTAAATCTTGCTCTACAGGTCCTTGATACTGTTGTGGATTACTTGAGCACTGTTGTACGTCGCTCTGGATTAGGGCGTCAGCTAAATGCTGTAAATGTAAATGTAAATGTAGTAACGTTATAACAGTGATGTTGTGTTTAAATAGGAAAAACGTGGAGCTCCAGGACACATAGAAAAACTTTCTTGTCTATGAACATGAGTCTTTTGTAGATTTAGGACTATATAACACCAGAGTGTAGAAAAGTTAAATATAGTTGTGAGCAGTGAGCACAAAAAGCAATTTGTTATATTTCAGTGAGACCTAAATTGCATTTCTGTGGATAATTTCTTAGTTTTAGGTGCCTAACATTACCTCATTTGATTCTGTACTATTCAATACTTAAACCCTCTTGACTTCTGGCACAGTTCCTCTTCACTATCTACACTGCAGACTTCACTCACAACTCCACCCACTGCTTCTTGCAGAAGTTCTCCGATGACTCTGAAATAGTTGGCCTCATCCCTAATGGGGACAACAAGGAATACAGAGAACTGACAGGGGGCTTTGTGGACTGGTGCCAGCAGAACTACCTTGGATCGACACTGGAAAAACCAAGGAGCTGGTGGTGGGCTTCCGCTGGCACAAACATCCTCCACTGCACCACTGAACATCCAGGGCATTGAGATTGAGATAGTGGAGAGCTACAGGTAAACTGGTATTCATCTGAACAATAAACTGGACTGGAATCATAACTCAAACACCCTCTACATAAAAGGGTAGAGCAGACTGTACCTGTTGCGGAGGCTCAGGTCTTTTGGAGTGAAGGGCCCACTCTTGAAAAGCTTTTATGACTCTGTGTTAAGATGCCCTCTGGAGGTGGTGAATGACAGCAGAATGGTGGTGAAGCTGTCATCCCTGTTGGACAACACCTCCCACCCCATACAGCACTGAGCAGCTCCTTCAGTGGCGGGCTGTGGCACTAATGATATGGGATGGAGAGTCTCCGCAGGTTTTTCTTCCAACCGCTGTAAGACTGCATGTTGTGTCCCGACCTGACTGGGGGGTGTTCTGTGTTGTCTTTGTCTATGTCTCTACGTGTTTGGTGTGGGGTATTTTTTATTATTTTTGTTCAGGCAGTGCCCAGGACAGCTAGGTGACCTTAGGCCCGGCCAGGGACGATCAGTTTGGGGGATGACGAGCTGTAAGGGCGGGGCTTGGGGCCTTTAAAGACGGCGGCCTTCAGTATGTGGGGAAGCTGACTTCAGGGAAGGAGCAAGCCCGCTGGCCCTCGGGAAAAATAGACAAATAGTTGGACTGGAGTTTTGAGCGGCTGGACTGATTTGGTGGTATGGTCTCGTGTAAGCCTAGCCAAAGGGAAATAGCTTTGAGTAGCTGTGTGGGTGTGTTAGCTTTTGGGTTCTGGTTGGGTAAGGAGGTCTCCCGCCTGCAGAAGAGAGACGGGGGACTGTGCGGTGTGCAAAGATCCGGGCTGTGTGGCGGGAAGTGAAATTCCCCATACAAGCAGCGAGAGGGCGAACGCTGGAAAGTGACAAGCACAGTAACAGGGCACTGCCAGGTTTGGTCTTTGTTGTTTTTTTGTGGTCCTCACAGTGGGACGTGTATGCCCAGCAGTTAAGTTTGATTTCCATTGTTTGCGTGTCCCAGAGATCCTAAAGTGTGGAAATCAAACTTACTAGGGGTGGAGCCAAACCTGAATATGTTATTCACGTAAACTCTTATTTTCAGTCACACGCTTAAGTTCAGGCTCAGATCCAGGGAGAGGTGGACAGAGTTTGTGCGCTGCATCATGAATTACAAGTGGGGCTGGGGGGTACTTTCTTCTTTTGCCAAGGATTGGCGTGACATTCGGAAGCCCACCTATTGTTGAGGAGTGTGCACACTGGGAAAAAAAGGAAAATTAGATTTTCTGCGAGAGAGCGTGTGAAGTCGCGTGTGTCTCATGCTCATTTCATGAGAGTTGTCAGCCCTGCGCTTTGCACACCCCTAAAATTTATAAAACTGCCACCAACTGAAATGACATTCCGGCATTGCTGGGAGGTGCTTAATGCTCAGGGAGATTCACAGGTGTCTCTGTTCCGTGTTGGATGACCTGCAGGCATGGGACCAGACTTTTTCAGTGTCCTGGCGCTTTGAGGCTGTGCTGGAACCAAGGGAGTGTGAACAAGCTGCTCGCCTAAAGACTGAGCGACCCAAGGTGCTGTACCACTCCACCAAGGAAGTGGTGTGGGCAGAGGTGCCCCGGGGCCAGCTAATAGATGGAGAACATGAGTTGGTGGAAGACTATCGAGGGGGCCAACAGGAATGGTGTGTGGGCTGCGCCGTGGCCTGCATGCATTGAAGAAGGATAACCCTGTGTGTGTGTAACCTTCACGGTAGAGTTTTCCCCTCATTGTCCACTGGCCCGGGTGGTGAGGCTGGACTCAAAATGTGCAGCCCAGCAGAGAGATTGTGCTTCACCCGGCAAAAGGAGGGGTGTTGGAGGTTGAAGTGCAGACTAGACAGCGACGATGGCTGCCCAGGTGATCTGAGATGGGGTAATTCGACGGTACGCGTGCCCAGAGCTGTTGCTGACAGACCAGGGGTCAGCGTTCGAGTCCCAGTTGATCCAAGATTTATGTGCCTCAGATGGGTGTGTTAATATTCACACGACTCTGTATTGGCCGCAGGTGAATTGGAGGAACCAGACTCCATTACAGCTGCTGAACACGTTGCCACCCAAAGAGCAGAAACAGTGGTAGAGGCACTTACCTGAGTTGGTGCAGTTGTATAATAGCACCCCCCACAGTAGCACTGGCCTGTCCCATTTGTGTCTTTTAATTATTTTTGTTTCAGGCAGTGCCAAGGAGAGCTAGGTGACCATAGGCCTGGCCCGGGACAATCAGTTGGTCAGTTTGGGGGATGATGAGCTGTAATGGTGTGGCTTGGGGCCTTTAAGGACAGCGGGAAAAATAGATTAATAGTTGGACTGGAGTTTTGAGCTGAAGAGTCTTGTGTGAGCAGAGGCTAGAACGCTAGCCTCTGAGTCTGGGACAGTGTGGAGCCAAGCCTGCAGCAAGTAGCTAGCAGCCAGTGGCTAGCACGGTCGGTCTGTTTTCTTTCCTGGTCAAGTGTAGGAGCTGTGGGAAACAATGCATGAGGGAGTCATGAAGGACAGAAGGAGGAGCAGAACCAGCAGCGAGGAGGACGGCCAAAGGGAAATGGCCTTTGCTAGCTGTGTGGGTGTGTTAGCCTTTGGGGTCAGGTTGGGGAAGGAAGTCTGGACGAGTGGAGTGCTGGATGTAGGGACGGGTGTACGTGTGGCGTGCACAGAGCCGAGCTGTGTGGCGGGTGCGGAGCTGAGCCGGTTGTGGGAGTGGAATTCCCCCTACAAGCAGCGAGAATGCAAATGCAGGGAAGGGACGAACATAGTAAAGGGGGCACTGCCTAGTTTGTTTTTTGTTGTTTTTTTGTGTTTTTTTTGGCGGACAGGGTCTTCTACAGTACAGGGGCTCCACAGGGAACGGTTCTGGCACCGTTTCTCTTCACTATCTACACTCACAACTCCACCCACTGCTTCTTGCAGAAGTTTTCAAATGACTGGGCAGAATGTGCAATTATTTTAGTGCATTGCTAATGCTATTGTCTAGGCCTGTCAATCTATTGTGTACATGTCTCTGCATTTACATTGTTTTCTTTTTCAATTATACTCACACATCTGAACATGTATCTGAATATATATTTTATACCATACTATGATACTATACTGTGTATTTCATAATAAAATGTCCAATTTAGTCTTCTCACAGTTTGCATACATATTTGTATATTTTGTACAATACAGCCATACACACTTTATTTCTAGATTTTATACTGTACATCTTTAGACTGTATATCAAGCATTTGTTTTTTATACCATAGTGTGATATAATGCTTTATTCTATTCTGTTGTTTTTCTTAATTTTGCTTTGTACTGTCCACTCTCTGCCATTACTAAGCAAATTTCCCTCATATGGGACTAATAAAGCTTTATCTTATCGTATCTCATGACAGAAAATCACATCAGTTTTATCTTTGTGTGACTTTAATATTCTAACACAGGAGCTAATAATGCATTGTCTGTCTTTTGTTTGTTTGTTTTTTTCCATTTTTGTCACATGGACATCGTCTGGCCGTCTTGTATAATTGATGGCAGAGGGACATGAAAGGAAAAACAGAAATTGGTCACCTTTTCATGTAGTAGAGAAGAGTAAGTGAGGGAGGGGTGTTTGTTTGATCAGTGAAGAGAGGATGGAGGGAGGAGAAAAAGAAAGGGAAATGGGGGAATAAGGGAGCGATTGAAAAAAAGCACTCGTGGAGAGAAAGAGAGAGGGTGCAGAAGAGGGGGATACAGAGGCAGCCCTGGGAGACTCCAAGGTAACAGCAGGCTGAGGTTTCCATATTCTCTGAAAGGAAGGGAAAGCAGCAGATCTGGTGAGTTATACATTTCTCTTTAACTCTTTCCACACGTCTCTCCATCTTCTGTTCATTTGCTTCTGCTTGCTGGTGTGAGAAATTAGTCTAATGCGGTCCTGCTTTGCTCTGGGTTGTTGTTTTTTTCTCAATAATGGACATGTTTATTTGCTTATGTTACTTCTTGTCCACTCCAGTGCTTCATTTCATTCTCTATACTTCCATTGTCTCTCTGAATATGTTTTGGGAAATGGCTTATAACAATAAAAAATGAATGACAAGACCATTTGCAACCATTTGATCCAATACATTATATTAAAAAAAGATTAATACATTTGTTATTATTTTTTGGATCAAAGTCTGAAACAAGACAAGGTGAATACCAGGGATATGATGATAAATAAATACATTGGGGCAATTATTGATTTTTCAGTTTAAGCCACACACATTTTACAGTGATGATCACTGAAACATAAGACAGTTTCCATTTGCCAAATCCAAGATTTTTTGTCACCAATTCATACACACAGAACTGAGGTAGAGGTTTTGCCTGTGAATCACCCTGCCTTAGTCTTTCTGCAACAGTGGCTCTTTGGAAAACAAGGAAATCCTTTCAATCTCTCTTCCCCTCTGTTTTTATCTCTCCCTGTCTACCTCACTCTCTCTCTTTGCCCTTCCTCTCTTACTGTCTCATTCCTCTCTCTCTCCCTCTCTTTCTCTATCCCTCTCAAATTCTAATTCTAATTCAACTTTAAAGTCAAACTCAGAATTGTTTTATTAGCAGCACTTTTTCAGGAACAATGATTCTATTGCTGTGTGTAACTTTTAAAAGTAATGTAATATTAAATAATTGAACATTATGTAAAACTAAAATCATTTTAGAATTACATTGATTATCATCATAGAAAAAGACAGCAATTTCTTTCTTTCTCTCCCTCCTAAAGTCAGGACCTTTCTCTTATCTGCTTTCTCTCCTCTGTGTGTCCAGTCCTGTTCCAGTTCATCCTCTGGAGTGTGTCATATTTTGCACCATGTGGCAGACAGGCCCACCTGATTTGGTGCTCAGCCCTGACCCCAAACATTAATGCAGTATGGTTGATAAACCCTCCCTCTGCCCCCCTCCTCTTTTCCGCTCATTCGGCCTTACTGGCCTGTCCGCCAGTCTGCCCCCACATCGCCGTTTACGATCCATCCTGCACAGGGCTTGGGCCGTGTTACCTGCTAACCCTAATGGAACTGTGAATGGAACTGCTAATTCCTGGCCCAGCAGTGGCTCTAACTGTAAAATGACTGGTGGTTCTGAGAGAAAGCTGGCTTTGAAAGGCCATAATCGCTCAAGCACTCACACAGACTCAGCTACACATGCTGTAGAGGCTTTTAAATACTCTCTACCAAACACTGCCACACACAAACCCAGCCTGTGTGGGGAGATAGTGGCGTATCGAGAAGGCCATTCTAGAGAGATCAACATCCTCACCCTTGGTAGTGCTCAGGCCCAAACAGATCAATGTAAACATATGCATTTAAGGCCCAGCAACAAAATCGCAGCCAGAACTGTGCACCGACACAACAACGCAGGTCAGAACCCTCCATCAAACGTCCATGGACGGAGAAGCATTGTGTCTCCATTCCAGCAGAATGAAATAAACCTGCCTGAAACAGGAGCTCCAACAGAAAGACTTGGAAAGAGAAGAGAGAGGTGGATGACGAGCAAAATACTAGCTCACAGTCCACCAGAGCAACATTTGTGTCCTGATAAAAGCCAGGAAAACATCTGCCAGTGGCTGAGCAGCGTGGGGATAACGGACAGCGGAAAAGAGCACAAGGAGTGCCTGAAAGGCTCTAACAGACAAGTCTGTGGACTTGGAGAAAAGGGTCCCACCAGGAGAGACCGACGCCCACACTTCCTGCCCCCCATCTCTCAGTCTGACAGTCTACTGAATGTCCCGCTGGTCCTTCCAGAAAATTCTCCTCCCCCATCCCCTAGCTGTGTGTCCAGCCCTCACTTCTTCCCCCTGCATGTCCCCACTTTATCACTCTGGACAAAACACAGATATAAGCACACCTGAGCTGAGTTGATTGGTAAACACTATTAAACCTATGAAATAACCTATAGTCACAGAGAGAAACAGCGACAAAAACAATAGGAAAAAAAAAGAAGAAAAAAAAAAAGAAAATGTAAAAATACTATAGATAAGGAATTTGAAGTTCAGCAATTTACTGGTAAAACATAGTTGTAATTCACTTAAAAGTTAAAAATCTTTAGTATTAATACCAATTACACTTACAAAAGTGAATAAACTACACTGCCCAAAGAAAGTTTTAAACAGAGTGTAGCACTGAGTCAACTATTAGGATACGGATCTGGTAGCAGAGGGGGTTGTTAAACAGTTTCAGAGGCTTTGGTGTTAATGAAAGTCAAACCAAGGGCTAGTATCTGAAGTCTCTTTCCGAAATTCAGCCTTGGTGCAGAATTACAGCCACTCTGAGCCTGTCCCTCAATGAGATTTCACTAGGACATGCTGTTTCTGTGTCAGTAGCTTTAAATGATAATGAGGAGGAGAGAGGCAGGGCAAGATGGAATGTGGGGGCGGGGCCAGCTCATTTAATCACCCTAGTTTGCAGTAGTAATGTGGGATACCACTGATTTCCTCTCCGATCCGATACCAAGTAAAATTCAGGCTGCTATCGACGCTACTGATCCCATACGGTTAGTTTGCACAAAAATGTAATGTGTTAGGAAAATCAAAATAAAAAGTCAAATTATAGCTTCATAATGAATACAAGACATCAGACGACTTGTTCTTTTGTTTAATTATGAAGAATTACCATAACAAGAAATAAAACAAAAGTAAAATTTGCATGTTAATTGATGCTATTTGAACACGTATATCTTGTCATTTAACATAAACAGTTGATTGAATATTTCCACAAAACATTCAACATTCAAAACAAATGAGATTGTGTGAAAATAATAAAGCCAGAAAATATTTTATAGATGTGGAATATTATCTATCTTATGTATGAAATATTTTATAGTCATTTCATGTTTTAAAACCCACAACTCCTGTACTTGTGAATATTTTAATGCCACCACACACACACAGCCATTGTTGCAAGATAGCAGACCAATACTTGGACCAATGAGCCACGATACATTTATACAGCTGTTTTTCACATATGACTATGACAGGCAGAAGAGGAAATAGTTCCTTCTAATTTAGATGATCCCAATAATATAGTTACTTTCCAGTGTGTTCCTGTTAATGATGAACTACACATTTACCCCAACTGACTAAAATATTGATATATATTAATAATAATCAATTCTAGAACATAAATAACTGGTACTGGAGGAATCAATATTTCAGTATCGATCTGCACACAACTAGTTTGCAGAAGTGCTCAGTCATTTTAATGAGGGGAAAGCAGATGTCACACGCAGCACAGTTATCCAATTAAAGAAGTACAATATTACTGTTAATGTGTGTATTCACACACCATTCATACACATACCTGATGCTATCTACCCTTACATTTGTGACAGTAGCTAGCTAACAGGTCTGTTAGAATTTAGCTGCAGAGCTAATAATACAGCCACATTCTAAGGGTAAAAAGCTTGGTAACTATATACAGAAAAGCAACAAAATTATCCATCCATCTTCTACGTCTTTATCCGCACTTGGGGTCAGGGGCTGGAGTTTATCCCAGCTGCTACAGGCGAAGGCGGGGTACACACTGGACAGTCGCCAGCTCAAACACCTAGGGGCAATTTAGTGTGCTCAATCAGCCTATCCCCAATCAGGCATGTATTTGGTGGTGGGAGTAAAGCCACGCAGTCACGGGCAGAACATGCAAACTCCAAACAGAAAGGCCCTGCGCCCAACCTGGAAGTCGAACCCAGGACGTTCTTGCTGTGAGACAACAGCGCTAACCCCTGCGCCACCGTGCTGCCGCAACAAAATTATACAGTGTCAAATTGACTTACTTGTTTGAGGGTTTGTAGCTGAGCCAAGGAGAGTTGGTACTGATCAGGATTTAATTTTCAGTCGTTTAGCAAGACCAGCTCTGAGTGAAGATTTGTTGGCGAAATGTTTGGCTCAGACTTACAAAACTTTAAGATGTGTCTGCGCATTTTCAGAGAAAAAAAAATTAACCGACTTGTTCCTCAGAGGCTCGCATGAAGGAACAAAAAAAATACATTTGTGCTCATTTGTACATCTAAGCACAGAGCAAATGCAATGCATCACTCTTTTGCAAGCCATGATGTTTCTATAGGAAAAAGTGGTCTTGCACCCAATTGTATTGACACTCAGTGGAGCAAATTTTTTAGGGGAGGGAGGCAAAATTCTCTGGGCAGGCAAAGCATGAGAGAGGGAAGGTAATCTTTTCCCTTTTGAAAACATGAGGGGAAAATTCCAGATCTGAGAATCTGAGCTAGAGTTTAGATCAGGCCCAAAAAATGAGACCCGGCCCGCCACATTAACTGTAATTAAACCCGACAATTTTAAAAAATACGATAAAAAAAATAAAATAAAATGCTTGATCACGGCCCGACCCGGCGGGCCGGGCTCGGGCTGTGTGGGGTTCGGGCAGAGAATCTAAACTCTAATCTGAGCTGTGGTTCTCTCAACGGTGGAGCAAGATGACCAAGGTACTCTTTACGTCTATCGCCATTTCTAGCCATTGCAGCACAATAGGCAGGCTAGGGTAGTAACTTGTATTAATGTAAAAAAATCTCATAAAGTAACATTTTCATGCTATGGGACCTTTAAATTTAACCTAAAGTATGACGACATGGCAATTTACGCAGAGCCTCAACCTGCTCCAAACAAGGGCCTGGACTTCAAAATGCGAAGGTGATGTTAATCAATACCATGATGCCATTTAATATTTTGATTTGTAGAGTCAGAGTCAACCAATCATGGTCTGTTCGCGTTCACACAAATGGGGTGTGTTCAACAGTGCATGTCACAATTGCGCGATCGCCGTACATCATGGATGAAGGATGTATACTAAACATGCAAGGCTACGAGAAGCACAAATCAGTGCCAGTCCAACACTGCAGCAGCCAACAAAGGCAGACAGGCTTGTTGGCAAGGTATTTCTTATTGAGTAAATGCGTAAGTTCCATGTTCTTATTTATTTAACTATTTAAATGTTGTCAGAAATTATTATTCTTTGTATAACATTTCATTGATGCTACTGTCAGAAACAGCTGTCAATGTTTCATTATGCACATCCTCCTGAATATTAAAGGAGTACATTTGTCATGTCGCATTAGCATGGTTCACTGTCAGTGAAACAGTCATTTGCACACTCACCTGTACCTCAGAATCACAGGAGATGTGGGGCTCTGCAAGTGGCTGGAGCAGCTCAATATTATTACCCTCATACACCACACCTGAAATGGAATATCATGATGCCACAAATATACACACTGAACAAAGTGATTGTGATATTACCCTGCATATAAAGGGTGGACATTCCTGTGCACCTGGGTCCGACGGGATGCCTACGTAATGGGCCTCCCTCTATTGTTGGCCAATGCCAACTCCTCTGCAGGTGGATGTGCAGGTGATATGCTTCTGTATTTATTTCAAGTATTTTAGTTATTTACATATAACACTTAAATAGTCTAAAAGATAATACCCATGTAGGAACATGAGAAATCCAACAGGTACTTATGCATTTACTCAGTCAGCAGTACACTGCCAACAAGCCTGCCTACCGTTGTTGGCTGGTGTGGTGTTGCACTTGCATTGCAGTATTCATTTGTGCTCCTCATAGTCATACATTCTTCGTGAGGAATGGCATTGTGGGTGGTGGCAGCAATGGGTTCCCGAGCAAGACCACCAAGCCCTAGTTGCTTGGAAGTCACCTGAGATAAAAGCGTCTGATAAATGCTGTAATTGTAAGTACAGGGATCGCGCTGTGGTCCGCAATGTCAACTTGTTCTGTTAAATCCACCCAAATACTCGAGGTAAGTTAACTTAACAAATCAACAACTTAAATGGTACCGATTAATACCACTAGAGGCAACTGCATTTTGTCAAACGTGAGTTCATAATTTAGCCACGAGTTAAATCATTGTTAGTTGACTGTGCTTTGTAGTACATGCCCCAAGATTACCACCAAAAGAGGACTGTTTGACAGGTTGAAGCTGCTGACCTTTTTTTCCCTCCTCATCTTTTCTGACTATTTTTTCACTAGTTTTGCATTTGGATCTGTGCGATTATAGGTTTGCTGTGTACCCCAACCTGCATAGAGTTTCCAGGAGACAGTTTCTGTATTTGCTCCTTCCTTCAGCTCAGTCTCAAGATCATGGAGAAGATTCCCGGCAGGAATAACTCTAGGAGAGCTGGACAGGGCCATGAAGAATTTTATGCTGCCTGTGACATCGTACAGCATGACCAGTTTCACGGTGGTCTGGGCAAGCATAGCCATGGAGGACCCATTGTCAGGTGCACAACAATGCCCAGCCCTATGTCACAAGAGTATGCAGGCAGTTCCTGGAGGACAAAGGAATTGATACTGTTTATTGGCCCCCATGCTCGTCTGACCTAATTCCAATAGAACATCTCTGGAACCTTTTTTTCTGACCATCTGACGCTGCCTGATTGCCCTTCAGATTGTCCAGGACCTCAGTGATACCCCGGTCCAGATTTGGGAGGAGATCCCCCAGGGCACCATCCGCCAGTTCATAAGGAGCCTGTGATTTGGGGGCCATACAAAATACTGAGTACCATTTTGAGTTGTTGCAATTACATTTTGGCAAAATGGACTAGCCTGCTGCATAATTTTTTGTTATTTTGATTTCAGGTTTATAATTTATTACCCAGCCATATTGTTATAGGTACCCAGCATAATTTTTTTACCAATTGAGATGTGCTTTCAAAGTGTCCCTTTTTTTTGAGCAGTGCCCTACATTTGACAATATTATCACTCATGACAATATTAACAGTTGCATTCATTACCATAACTGTACTTTAACTGTAATTTCTGATCATTCAAAAATGCATATCTGACATGAATCTGACCAAATGTTAGCCCAATAAAGCGTGGGGGAACCCAGTCACAGATAAAGCACGAGAGAGGCGGTAAACACACACACATAGTATATATGAACAGAAACAAAGAACCGGAGTTTTTATAACTCTATTGTATACAGTATACAACATTATAGTATAGCAATAATTATATATTTTAATAACATATAGAAAATCACACAATTTTAATTTAAATTATAATTACTTAATTGTAGTTTTTATGATCACTTTTTTTATCTTATCATTTATACTTATTCATAATTGTTGTAAAACAATGTAACAGTGTGCAATGTATTGATAGAAATGTTTGTGCACGTGTGTATGTATGTGTTTATATGTGTATATATTAGGGGTGGAGCCGAACCCTAATACGGTATTCGGAAAGGCACAAAATCGTGCTTTTTCCGAATACCGTATTCAGAAAAAGCATGTTGAACCTGACCTGCACAGAGTGAGCGTTCGCAGGGGGGGTTCCCTACCCGCCCCCTCTTTGTCCTTGGGGAGGGACTGACCCCTTGGGTCAGCTCTCTCTCTCTCTCTTTCTTTCTCACACAGTCTCTCTCTATCTCTTTCTCGCTGTCTCTCTGTCTTTCTCTGTCTTTTTCTGCCTCACCCCCTCTCTGTCTTTCTCTCTCTGTCTGTTTCACCTATGGTCCAGAAGGATGATATTTCATCTCACTGTGTGCTATATGTATATGGCTGGGATGACAATAAAGCTTTGGTTACTGACTAACTTACTTACTGACTTACTTACGAGACGAGTCGAGGAAGGAATGGACTCAATATCTGAGCAGTTCTCGTTCATATGCAGTGATGTGCATCATTTCCGGTGCTCTGTGCATGCCACGTGACTGGTGTGCGTGGCAATATCAACATAAACTGTGTTTTATTTGAAAGCACAACTTGACAGGTCATTGTTGATTGCACTTTGTTAAGATTATTCCGGCCTGGTGAATTGGTCTAAATGTACACAACAGACCACATAGTTTGTTGACTTAAATTTATGATATTAAAACATGACAACAAAGATCTGCATGTCACAAAGAACATTTCACACTGATAGTCACATTGTAGGCAAAGGTTTGGAGACACATTGCATCCATTTTTCAGCTTCTGATTCTTGGTATGAAGAATTGTTTTAACAGCACATATCGGAAAGGTGGGATAAAAGCCAATGAGGGTCTAATGTTGAGTGCTGGCAGTTAGATCCAAAAGGTATACAAATGTCAGAAAATTCTGACATCCCTAAAGGTAAAGAGACAAAAACTGAGAAGCCGATGAGAAAAGGAATATAACCTGTCTTTAGAATTTTTTTCTTTTACTCCTTATTTCTCCTTGCGTGTTTAAGGAGAAACAAGTCAGATTTCAACAATATCCAGATAAGATTATTTCTGATGAGACAAAGAAAATAGCAGCAACATCTTTCTCTGAGCCATCTTATACCAAAACACCATTAACACATGTTTATTATTATTTTACAAATGAGAGAATACCATGTGAGCTCATTATTCTAGCACTCATTAAACAGATGCTGAGAAGGAACTTCACAAATGGCCTCCCTTCAAACACTGAAATAAATGAACAAGTAGGTGGATAAATAATATCTTTAGTAGTGGACTTGTTTTGCGAGTACTGCTGGTAACTTTAATATTTTACAGACATTTCACATATTAGTTTTCACACAAACACTCATTCTCATAAATGACCTACATAATTGACATTAAAGCCTCATAAACTTTAATTTTATTTATTATAAACTTGCTGTATTTATTTTTTTTAGGTTGCTCTGGCTGATGTCTAGTGTGTATCTCCTCAGTGAGATATCCCTTTTCTTGCTTGCCACTTCATTAGCAAGCCTATTGGCTCTTTTTTTATTAAAAAAGGACTGATATCTCCTGTGTGCCTTTGCCATGTTGAGTGTTAGGAGCTTTCCCAATAACCTTTCAACCAGTAATCAGTCTCCCATGACCAGTAGCACTATTGGGAACCAGTGCAATACAGCAAGTGGAAAGCAGGCAAACCTTTGATGACTATGATGACTAAATTTTATATACAGTGGATGTCTTAAGACATCAATGTATCGTCACGAGCCACAGGTTGATGCTGAGAGACAGAAAAGAGAGTTTTTACTGAGGATAAATAAAGAGAAGACCTTCATTAATGAGCTTATTGACAGATAGGCCACCTATAGCTAACAGAGTTGGCACTGCTAACAGTCCATAGAGGTCAATTTTGTTGGAAGAGTAGCTGAGAGTCTGTTGTCCATAAACAACAGAAACAAGAATAAAAATTACACCAAGTTTCAAACAGAAGTTGCCCTTGGTTGTCAAACCAGTTGTGGGCATCTTGCCCCACGATTCCAGGCCCAGCTACTTGACCTGTGTCACATCGCGTAGTGCTCGGGGAGTGAGGCGAGGCGCAGAAGGCAGGTGTAGATACAGACTCTTCACAAAACAAAAACTAAACCAAAAAGGCACGCAGGCCTAACAGAAAATACCACACAAAAGAAACACAAGGGTAGGATAACGTGCAGGACACATAAGGTTTGTGTGAGGGTTGCTCCGCAATAAATGATGAAACAAAAAGTACTTAAATACTAAGACACACTCCACAGAAACCAATCAGAATCCCTAATTACTTAAACTTAAGACAACACAGCTGAACACAGTGATTTCAGACACAGACACACACACACACACTCACAACATCAAAATAAAAGTCCCATGACTAAACCTCAGCCACAACAACCTGGGGTCCCAGAATGAACAGTCGGGCTAGACAAACATGCAGCAGTTCGCGTCAGAAAAAAAAACAACAGAGAACAGAGTTAGTTTGGTTTAAATTTACAGATCTGTAAGGAGTGCAAGTTAAGACTCCGACGTATGTTGTTAGTGAATGTGAGGAGTGGCAGGGCGACAGCACCAATATCCCAGTTGACTCTCTGTGCCCACCACCTCCCAGCTATACACTCTTCATCTGGCAGGAAAAAATATTCAAAAAAGTCAGATTAAACAAGGACCGACACTGTGTGTGAGTACTGAATGTTAGTTGGAATTGCATTCCAGAGTTTGGGGCTATATATGACGCTGTTGTTCCCCCTGCTGAAGCCTTCATAATTCTGGGGACAAGTAGTCAGCATTTTGAGATCTGAATGAACAGTGAGGTTCATAGTAAGAAATCAGTTAACGCAGGTATTCCAGGCTTTATGTGTAATTAGTAGTATTTTATAATTAATTGTGTAGGAGACAGTTATTTGACAAGTTTATCATCTGGGTTGGCAGAGATATCAAGTTGTGTATCAGCTGTGTAGCAGTGGAAGATAATCCCATGTTTCCAGATAATAACACCTAATGGCAACATGTACAAAATAAATAAAAGAGGTCCCGACATAGAACCTTGTGCGACACCATATTTTAATTCAGTGGGGATTTTAATAAATAGGATTTTAAAAAGTATCATATAGATACTTTTTTTCATGTGTTGTAATGAACACAACATTGTTGGCTTTCTCTAAAGCCTTCGCTAAATGGAAGATGTTTTAATAACTGCTAATTTAAAGATTTTTGGTAGATAACCAATACTAAATGGCTCATTAACTTCTAGAGGGCCACATCAATTGTACTCACAGGCCAGAGCTGAGCAGCATTTTGGGCTACAATAGCTTTGTAGCTTCACTTTGGTTTTTCAATATTTAGAGTTCAGCAGTAGAGGGAGCTCTGCCATTTCACATCTACACTGATCAGCCTCAACAGTAAACCACTGAGATGAAGTGAAGAACATTTATGATCTTGTTAAAGTGGCAAATGTCCAGAGATGTGCTATACTAGGCAGCAAGTGAGCAGTCAGTTATTAATGTGTTGGAAGCAGGAAAATGGGGGAGAGTAAACATCATAGTGATTGTGACAAAGGCCAGGTTGTAATTGCTAGAGCATCTTCAGAATGGGTCTTTTGCAGGGCTCCTGGTATGCAGTGGTCAGTGCCTAAAAAGTTTTCCAAGAAAGGATAAGCAGTGAATGTTATGGGCACTCAAGCCTCACTGACACATGTGGGGAGTAAAAGATATCCCATCTGTAAAAATTCACTCTGGCTCTGATAGAAGGTGTCAGAACACACAGTGCAATACAGCATGCTGGGTTTGGAGCTGCAGAGTGGTCAGTGTGCCCATGCTAGCCCCTGTTCACTGCTGGAACCACCAGCAATATAAACACAATAACTGGACCAAAGAAAGAATGTGGTATGAGAGAGGTGTTTAGCTTACCTGGGGGTCCAAAAAATATACATCTATCCATCCTCTTTATACGTTTTATATAACGTATAAAAGCAAAAAGCAGAAATTGTGACCTATAGTTCAATAAAATTAACAGAGACAATGGAATTTTTATGCAAACAAACATAGAAATACATTTACAAAATAAATATCAATACAGTCAAATGTGTCCAAAATATGAGGGCAAGAACAAAAATATGGCTCATTGTAGTCATAAGTGGATCATGTTCCAGTGTTGAACTTGCATATTATCTGTGGTCTGTGTTGAACTTGCATATTATCTGTGGTCTGTGGTTACCATTGGCATATTCTGAAATGAAATAATTAATGTGATGTTTTTCTCATGTGCCAGAATGACTACATTTCTCCTCCTTGAATACTGTCCTTTGCGGATTTCTTTCTTAGAACCAAACTAATAATTGCAGAAACTCCTGCAAATTCAGGGAAACTGCAAATATCCTCTGAATTTTTTTTGGCAATATATAATTTTCCATGCATTTTAGTGCTAAATTAAAAAACATATAATTTACTAATTTTGTAACAATTTAAATTCTGTTAAATAATATATAAAATATTTATTTTTATTTACTGTATTTTTATTACTTGAAATTAAATTTAATTATTACTGTATTTACCCTACTTATACCAAAGAAATACTTGCATGAATTACAGTACAGTACATTGCACTACTGTCGGAGACCGTTTCTGATTCTGATTCTGATTCTGACTGTTGGAGACCGTTTGCATATTTAGGGTTTACACTATTAAAAAAAAGGCATTTTTAGGCATCTCAATTTGGCAAATCGCAAATTAACTTTTTTTTTTTCATTTTTTTATTTTCAGGTGCTCTTGAAACGTGAGCCCCTGGGAATTTCTGGTGTCAACAATATTGTACAGTATTGTTCGCCGGAGTGGAGTGAGAATGTGGGGTGCCATGCTCCATGTTGCTAGCAGCTGAGCTGGGCTCAACCCTGGAGCCAGCAGCTTGTTTTCGCAGAGTGGGCACAGCTTGTCTCTGGGGGGGCAATGCCCACCCCAGGTCAACACCCCTTCCCCCTCCCCCTGTGGTCATGCCTTTTCAGCAGGCCTCTTTCATGCACTACTTCATTGCAAAAGTTTTTCAAGTTCATGACAGATGGACATGCTAGACAAACTTGTCTAATCCATTGTGGCCCCACCTTACAAAGTACAGTATCTGCTACAAATGTGGTTCAGAAACCACAGCCACGTGTCTCATGGGTTCTATGCTGTTTTGGTGGCAAGAGGGAAACCTGCACAATATTATGCTGATGGTTTTAATGTTATGGCTGTTCCTGTCTGAATGTGAACAGAGGGGAGCTCTGTCTGCTTTATGTATGTGTGTGCGTGTGTGTGTGTGTGTGTGTGTGTGTGTATGAAGACAGAACATACACTCCTCAGTCTGCAGTGCCCGTTTAACATGGTGATTGGACTGCGTATGTGTTTGTCATTTCTGCCCCGTGTGTGTTTTTGTGAGAGAGTCGCTCCTCCTCACCCACCAAACAAACAAGGTGACGGAAATAGCAAGGATTGCTGGGATGTTTGTGGGGTCCCAGTGGAAAGAAGTGATCG
>JBBMFX010403767.1:0-17830 GCA_037832545.1 Rhabdalestes septentrionalis
TTTTTCTCTCTCTCGCGCTCTCTCTCTCTCTCTCTCTCTCTCTCTCTCTCTCTCTCTCTCTCTCTCTCTCTCTCTCTGAGATATATATGCCACGTACACAGATAAGCGGTACCGGTTGTTATCGCCCACTGAGGAATTAGCTGATTTATCACTGTCATTTAAGTCAGAGTGAGACTCTGCGGGTTTGCTGCGGTACTGCGTTTATCTCCACAGCAAATATATCCAATATATTTTTATCCCTCATAAATGTATTTTTGGCGTGTTTGATAGGAACTGACTGTTGAATCCATACTTTGTGGTTGTGTTGACAGGACCTGCTCCTTCCCACCTGTGGTACTTCCGTCATCTGTTTCCCACTGAAACATAATCAATAGCAGTTTATCCGTGGCGACGGGGGGCTCATTTTCATCATCAGTTCACTGACCTGCTACCCCTGCAGAACTCATCCCTTACACACAGCACAAGACCCTGACCCTAAAAGCTCAGTTATCAGGGTTTGGCTGTGAAGACAGTTATAAATCCTGCTTGTTTCCAACTGGCGGCAAAAATATGTCCTGTCTGCTTGCGTCCTATATACTGCTGAAGCCGGCTATTGTCTTTTATTCAAATACAGGGTTTGGGAGCCACATAAAGACTAAAGGTGTATCCAATCACAATAATCTCCATGAGGATTTTACTCAGCAACAGTGACAGTTTGTCTCCTCCTCATCATCCGCAGCCAGATCTCATTACAATAAAGAGGTCTAAAGGGTCAGAGTGCCTGGTTTTAGTGTTCCCTCAACTGAGATTGGCAGTGCTGGGAACAGTTTTGCTACACTCACCTATCTGAGATGTGTTTAGACTACAAATATAGTGGCTTGAAAATATATATAAATACATACCAATGTGACAAATGAGTACTCAAATATTTCAATGATTCAGGGTGAATTTTAACCATCAGAAAAAGCTATTTTTGTATCTAGTCCTCTACGTCAATTCTCAAACACCATGTAGCTTGTTTCTTGTCATGACAATCAATTTGCACTAAATATTTCTTAGTATTTCTTGCATAAAATTTGTCAAATTTTGGAGCTGGAACAAAGATCCTGTTAAACAAATATGGTGCCATCTAGGATGTCCATGTTTGGGTAAAAGCTTTATTTATGGACACTGAAGACATATCTCGAAAAGGTTGGTAAAGTTTTGGTGCAAGGTGAAGGCTGAGGTTAATCAGTCAGCCAGCAAGATGTTAGGAGGGAGTTTATTAATCAGGGAGTGTTTGGTTGATCAAGAACTTTATGTTCCCAGCATGAGTGGCAAAACTCAATTTGTAACAAATTATGATGAGCATTTCCTGCAGCCATGTTAGATAGCGGTGCCTTTTCAGATGCCGTGCAGAACGCTGGTGCTGTTACTGGACTTTAACTCCGATCTGCAGATTCTGCAGGTCACCGTGCTGTTTGTGTGTTTAGAGTGAAGGATCTCCACACATGTGTTGTGTGTCTGTCTCCTCTGCTGCCGTGTCTCTCATCTTCTTGTGGTTTTGTGCTTTGATTCCACTTGCGCCAGCGGTACTGCCCTTTCTATGAAGGGACTATAGTAATTGGTTAGGTCATGTAATGCACGTCAGTGTTAGTCAGTCAGAGGCAGAGACTGCACTGTGTACACAAGTGCGCACATAAGGAAAAAAACACTTCACTGGGGGTGTTTGACTTTTGCCTTTCATGTTGAGTAGATAAAGTACATTTAATGGAAGTGTTAATATAGTCAATTGCTGTGTAAATTACATTTATTACGTAGACAATCTTCACTTAAAGACTTTTAAATGCTGATAAATTATGATTTTTAATTAAGATTGAGCAGAACTCTATATAGTAATGCCACAGTTTCTCCACGCTCATGGGTCGACCATCCTGAGGGGTCATGTTTATAAAAACATGCTCTTGTCAGCAGATAGGATTTGTCATATTTTTACATGAAAACAAAGTGAAAAACAGCAGAGGTGCCAATCTAAACAAAGGCCAATGAAAGTAAAAGTAATTAATTAAAAAGTAACGTAATTAAGTTTGTAATTGCATGTAAAAATTACAGCTGGTCAGATATGAGAGTAAGTATGGGGGACATCTTCAAGTCGAAAGGCTTGACTTTAGCAGAAACCCTGCAGAGAGAGGAAATCTGCTGACAAAAGCAGAACGTGTTGTTAAAGTGAAGGTTTTGTCAGGTGAGTCCATGGTAAAGGTTCGTTTGATCTCCAACACTTTGTTGCATCATCACATCATCACTCTCGGACACGAAGAAGTTCCGGCGTGAGCCTTTGGTAGGAGACAAGGGTTTGACGTGCTGCTTTGTTCCTGAAATAATTAGATTTTTTACTCAGCATTTGCTCAGTTTGCTCAAATTTTAACTCTCTAAAGGTTTTCCTGCTCTAAAAAAATGTATTATTTTGCATGGCTTCATGGGAGGACAGCCTAACCAGACTACACTAAATTGTAAAGATAAGGTTAAATCACATAGATGGGTGCAAAAACTGTTCTTTACCCAGCGATGATTTATATTAGACTGAGGACACTACACTCACAGAAATATTTGGCCCAATTCCAATGGTTTATTTCTATTGCATACAAAATTTCCATCCGTTTGAGTTACTTATATTTACCAGAATCAGGCCAATAAATTTGATGTGCTGCATATTTGTCTGTCACATGTAAATCAAACAATTAAGAATGAGATTTATGTAATAAACCCAATGTGATATTAATAAAAAATGGCAGATTTATCTATTGTAAACAATCTCATACATTTTAACGAAATCTAGCTTGACCCAAAGCTCGTCATATTTAAATAACTGATTCAATTTCATTGTTTTCACAAATAACAGACATATGCTGATTTTAAGGAATATTAATGAATAAATTAAAAAATGTAAAAATCAAATAGATGAAAATACCTAAAAATAAACTATGCCATAATTATTATTCTGTCTAAATCTCTCCCGTTCAGAACTACAACACAGTAAGACTTATTGAAATAATTAAGAAAAAAGACAAAGATTTCTAAATGGATTAATGGATGAATGGATAGGGCACAAAGTGACCTTCATTTGAATCATTCAAGCAGAACAAAGAGCATTTAACTGATGTCCTGAACCAGTGAAGAAACATGTAAATATGATTCTAGATGATAAGGCGGTGATCAGTATAATTGTGGTGCTGAATGCTGAGTGACTGGAACATCCTTAACAAAAACACATTACTGTACTGTAATGCACATTTGTTGTTTATTTTATGAATTTAGCAAATTTGGGATATTACAGAAAATAAAACACAAAGTGTGTAGTTCGTGAAACAGTTATGACACATGTTTTGTGTCCTAATAAGACGAGCATGAAAAATAAATGTAAACATGTTTGTCTGAGCAATCAGCCTGAATGCGGTTCACATCACTAGACATAAGAATGCAATTTAACATTTTTAGTAGACCTTTGAGTTCTGCCTTGAATTTCAAACTGTCTAATCACCTTATAAAATGGGGAAATATTTTCACTTAATTTTAATCACATTTTCAATCACAATGTAGAATTGTGTGACATCAATAAAAATATCTAAGCAGTATATTTCCATTCCATTCTGCAGGTGAGTGCCTGCAGAAATGTCTTTTATATGGTAATGGAAAAAAGGCAATTCATACACAAATCTATGAATTTTAGGTCACATCAAAATAAATGGGGCATTAGTCCAAAACAATACTATTAAGTTGATCAGAAGAAATAGATTTTTTAGTCCCTGCATTACAGAGAAACATTAGTTGGTGAAACTTATATGCTGCATCTTTGTTTTGAGGTCTGGTTATTGTGCGACATGTTGACCAAAAAGAGTGACAAATGGCATTCACTCAATTATGTCGTCTGATTAAAAATGTCTTTTTTCATCCAATTAGCAATTACGTGTGGGAGGGGGAGGTCTGCCACCCCTTTAAGAGCAGACACTCAAAGCACACGGTATCAGCGTTTGTCTGTTGCCATAGATACAGCCTTATCGGGAACACTTTTCTCTCCATTCGTCATCCGTGGCTCCATTTGACGGTGCCACATTAATCATGGGCTCTGATGCCTTTTCTGTGCAATTATTAGCGTGCCGGCCAATTACGGTGAAGCTCACATTCTGACAATTCTGCTAATGGTGTGGGCAGCGTGAGTCCGGCCTGGTGCCACCGGCTCCATCTCTGTCTGCGGAGGGTCACACCGAGTCCCTCTGTGATCTAATCGCTCCTTAATCACTGAGGATGCAACTACATTTCTGACGGGGAATATGGTCCTTATAGTGCAAAATGGAAAAATTACACTTTTCCTTAAGCAGACCTACCAAAAAAACACTTTATAAAAGTTTCAGCATTAATAAGAAACATCCATTACTTTATTTTCTATCCTGCACCTGGACATCACTTTCCACAAGCCTTTTCCTGTATGATAAACTCTCAGTAACTCTGAGTAACTTCCAGTTAAATAGGATTAAATAAAGTGTTTATTCTTATAGCTTTTTAAATATACTTCACAACCGTACATTGAGTTGGTGTAAATACAATTATTCATGAAGAATAGCCTATGTAAAATACTTTGTGTTTATTTTGTTTCATTTTTAGTGATATTGATATATTGCAAATTTGTTGTTTTTTTCTGCAATTTTTTCTGAAGTAAGAGAGAAGACAAAAAAAAAAAAACCACCATGTACTTAAATGTAGGGACTACCTTATTCAATAAAGTATGTATATATGTATAATTAAATTGTCTCTACACGATGTATTTACATACACAGAAATGTACAAAGGTCTTGAGCCACCCCCTATTCCGTATTTTGCTTTGAATCCCCTTCTTGACACAAAAATACTCTTTTACTCCTCTGAGACTGTCTTATCTTTTCAAACTGAGGAGATCAAGTGAAAGAAATGGGAACAAATGTTTTACTGTGACAGGCTGCAAAGTGTCTAAAGATACAAGAAGCCTAGATAAACGAGTTCCAACAACTCCGCATTGAGCACCACCAGAATACTGATCACCGCCTGTTAATCTGGAATCATCTGTTTCTTCACTGTTTCAGGACATCAGTTAGATTGTCTTTGTTCTGATGGAATTATTCATTTTTTTTTATATAACCGGTTTTTATACATCCAGTATATATGTATAGTTTTTATAAGTTATTTTTTATAGTTTTATAACTTATAACTTATCGCGTTATGGGCTTACGTTCCAAGAGCAGCTGTGTGAAAAAATTTGAATACCATTTTTACTCTGATGTGGTAAAAAAAAAAAAGAAGCTGAAAATAACCCTATTTTTATAGTGTAAACCCTAAATATGCCCCAAATATGTTCCCAAAACACTTTAATTTCATTTTAAACTATTTTTTTAAATGCTATGGTAAAACCGGATTCATGTTGCACTGTGAACACTGCACTCCTGCAGGTGCTGGAATGTAAAATACAGAGGTCACTCCTATATGTAGTGTGAAAGTGAAAATTACCATTCTGTCATACGTGAACACACCAAAGTACACACTGTGAACGATTCTTCATCTATATTTTAACCCATTCACCAAGTGAAGCAGCAGGCAGCCAAGAACAGAGCACTTAGTCAGCAGAGTGCGGGGACAGTACCTTCCTCAAGGGTACCTTAGAGATGCTTAGCAGTCTTGGCAATTGAACCCAGGGCTTCCTGATCGCAGGGGGCGAACGCCCTAACCACTAACTTACAGCAATAAAAATACAGGCCTTAAGAAGAACTAAATTAAAAACACGAGAACACTCAGTGAAACATTCGATATAGCTCCACATGGAACCTGTTCTGATGCGGCAATGCTGGATTGTGTCTGCCCGAGATGAGTCACAGGGTGTCACAGTTCCTAAAATGTTGGGACATTTTTGTTCATAATGGTCATTTTCGTGTGACTGCCTGTAGTGGTTTTTATTCTTACATGGTACTAGAATCTTCTACATGACATATAAATGCGAAACAATGCTCAGCATGAGGTCTGACGCCTCAAGCATCAACACAAACCATTGGAACTTCCATTTAAGAGCTATTTTACCAATTGATGATGATGAACCATTTGTTGAACTCGCATTTGCATCTATACCGCTCACATTATAAGGGTTAATGTTGCAGACTTTCCTTAAATCAACAGATTTGGTAAAGCATACAAAAGTCCAGGCAGTATCCACTTGCAAGGGTTTCAGGCTTCGCTTCTCTCTTGTTGTGAATGCACCTGTATCTCTGGTGTAGAGAGCTTTACTGAGGCTGCACCATGTCTGCATAATGTTCCTGGAGTGATTGTTCGATGGTTCTTGCACAGGGATGGAGGTTCTGGCTGTGTATGGCTATGGGTTCTCTTAGCTTTGAGGGATCAATCGGTTTGGACCAGTTTACTCCTGATTAGAGCACTGTCGAAGACCCAGACACTATGGTGGTGGGAGTTGTGTTGACAAAGCTCTTTCTTCCAGCTACTTCAACTGGAATCTGGGTCCAGAAACGGGAAGTTTGTGAAACATGATGTGACAGTCTGATCCTGAGAGCTTACACAATCTGGTTCTGATGGTAAACATCCTTTCAGCTGGTGTTTGAGTCTGGTGACTCTTTTTCTCTGCTGCTGTTGTTACAGAAAGTATCTCAGAGTGACTTTGTTTCAGACTCTAGGGCATATTTATGTCTCTTTTTTTTAAAAGGCACGAAACCAGCTGCTGTAAGCCACTCAAACGTTAGTAAATTAAGTTATATCTCCACCCATTTTTATTTGTTCCTCCTACAGCAGCTAAATAATACTAGAGAAGGGTCTTGACCTTTTAAACACCCCCCAAACATAACACCTACTGACCATCCAACTGCACTTACAGCTATAATACGCTAAAAAGCCTATTGTTTTTTTTAACTAATTTCAAGTTCAGGACTAGTATACTGAAACAAATAAAGGCACTGCAGGTCTACAGGAACTGTTCTACACCTAAACTGTACTGCTATGGTTAAGGACTTGCAGCACATTTTGATGTTCCAGTGTATCTCACTTTGGTAATGGAGACTCACTCTCACAGCTTATGGCTAGACATCCCAAAACCATGTCCATGGAGTCGAACCAACGGAAAGTCACAGCCGCTTTTGTTATTGTGGTATTGCATTATTTATAGACTTGTTTGTGTTTTTTATTTTTGTCTCAGCATCCTTTATCCATGAAATAATGACCTAAGACACCGTCATTCTTCTCACAGCATTAAACATGCATTTCTTATTGTCTTAGGAAACTCCCGCTGAAATTTGTCTTCAGTCCAAACTGACAGTAGAACATGAGTTCAGTTGGTTTTCCAGTTGTTAGTTTGGTATCAACCTTGCTGTTGATTTTTGCTCCGAGAGTAAAAGCAGTGGCCCCATTACAGGTCTGTCTGTGGTGACAATATTTAACCCGATCAGAGAGCAATAATGCAGTCAGCTCATCTATTTGCCCACTCTCAACCTTGCCATCAAACAGCTCAGGTTCAGGTTGCTTCATTTGTAATGGAAAAACATAGGTTCAGGGTAAAACGTGGTAATTTGTGCCAGTGGAAAAGTACCATAATACCCTCCGCGCCTGCATACCCATTCCCATGATCCCTCAAATGCATTCTCATCTTGGAATGCTTTATTATCAAGCACGCAAACCATAAACAGCACTTTTCGCCTCATGCCTGATTAAGTTTAATTCTGGATGTGTCCAGTTTGGACCTGAAATTGAAGCAAAAGGTTTAGTATATAAGCTCCTCTTTGATGTAATTTGGAGTAAAGGGATATATGGGTTATGCAGGGGACATAGCAGGACTGTTGCAGCCTCTGTCCATTCTCACTGAGCTTACTAATTCCAAAATGACCAATGCAGACTGGCCAGAAGTGGTCTGAATCCACTCAGACAGTAAATTCTCAGAGCTGATATACTGTATTGAGTCATAGTTTCAGGAACCTATGCAAATTGTTTGAAGCCATTTCTGCCTGCACATGTGAACATTAGAATGCATTTAAAGAAGCAAGAAAGAAATTTAAAAAAATGTAATTTTCTTATATTTCGAGCTGGTCAGGAGATAAGAGGTTTGGTTCCAAAGTTCTGCTTGATGCCTCCAATCAGGATTAAAATACGACACACAGAATTTAATCTAATGAAGCCAACCCAACTGTTTGATTGATCTAAAGGTCATACAGGATCTCCATGAGGAAAGAGGCCTGGAAATTGTTGAGTGAACACTTTGCCAGCCATGAAATCCATATTTTCTCTATTAATATTATTTACATTTATTGTAATATTAGTGACTTAACAGTACTGTCCAGTAGTAAACAGCTTTTCACCATCATTTTCTCAGGTGCCTAAGATTTGTGCACAGTAATGTATACATAGAATTTTTATACTTATGAACAGTACAGTTTACAGTAAACGTCTATTATATAAAGTAGTTTTATGGAGATGGTGCACTGTCTAATTTTTGCATCTTATTTACAGATTATATCAGATAAAATATCCTACCCCAGGCTTTTACTTTAACCGTTTAGTTCATAAACTGCAGCTTTTTATTCTTGAGAAACTGGAAAATGAACAACTATGAATAAAAAACGTGTAAAATAAAGTTTCCTTATAAGATGGAAAGAATATGTAGCAGTGCATGTCTGACATGCTGTATACCATTCATAAAGCAAAGTAAAAGGCAGAATCCAAACAGTGACAAATTTTTCATTATAACTCTATCTCAGCGATCTGAAGAGGGTGAACTAGAAGTCAGCGAGAAGCAGAGAGGGGATATGAGGGTGTTTTTCTCTCTGCTTTCTAATGCTCTGTACTGGGCTATTTCTGTGTGGGCGTGTGCTCGTTTTGGCCAGCTCTTACCCTTCCTTGCCCCTGCTGATGTGATGTGGAGTGACATGAGAGTGAGTGCATCCCCTGGATTGGAGCTCTGCTCTCATGCTGCTTGGTGTGCAGCTCAGCCTCTCCAGACCACACTGAACCCACACCCCACGGATGTCCAGACAACCTCTGTGACCCCCTGCTGGGGCAGAGCGAAGGCTGAGGCATCACCTGATTGCCAACAGAAACCATGAAGGTCGTGTCTCTTTCCCATCTTGTCATTTGATTTCCATGTGGTGCTCCTGGTGGGATTTTTTTGGGGGTCGGTCAACAGTTCAATTAAACGCATTTCACACCCGTGTTGTGTACAGCTGTGACACTGGCAACCCAGTAGCAGCGGTGCGTTAAAAGCAAACGGAAAAATATCCCCGCGGTAGTTCTGGCCAGGAGCCACATGGTGTCTTAATGGAAATCAATGGAACTGCTGGCATTTAAAATGGGGCTTGATGAAATGTGTGAAGTGGCCAAGAAAAAGGAAATGAATTGATCCGGGGAAGAAAGCCCAGTGGCTGCCGAAGTCGCAAGCGTACCCTATCTGTATGCCTCTCAGTGTGGTCCCCCAACCCCAGAGGAACCTCCACAAAGTGGGATATCTGTCACCCTCTGCTTTCTGAGACCAGCCCTGGAAGTCCTGTTGCTGATCTCCGGTTAGAAACAGCTATTTGGCGCTGATCCAGGAGCAAAATCCAAAACGTAATACCTAAGACATCAAGCGTCACTGGAGAATCAGGATCAGAAAGGAGGAAATTGCTCATGTTACAGCTGTACAGACACAGGGATTCAACAGAGATACAGAGACAGAGATACAAAATATAAGTAAAAAAAATCGAAAAACCTCTGCAGAAAATGCTCTATACCAAAAACACTGCAAAAATGCTGATGCCAATGAATTACCAACAGCATAAATGGTGGGTAGGGGTCTCTTATTGCTGTAATTGAGATCTGTAGTTAATCAGTAATACTGACATAAGTTATAGATAAGACTATTGCATAGAATAATAAGATATTACATATAATTAAATGTTTTAGCGCCCAATAATAAAACTACACCACAAAATTGCCCATAGTAAGACATAAGAGTTAGATAATAGGAAGATAACATTGCAATTAATGATAACAACTTAAGCCCAATAAGATATTTGAATCAGGTAGTTAAGCATGGTGAAACTTTGGAAACTCAAACTCTGAAACCAAAATGTGTCTGGAAGCAAACAAGCTAATGAGAAGCTCGTTGTGCTGGGACGAGCTCCAGCCTTGCATCATGGGTAGGCATCAGAAATCCCCAGAGCTGGCAATGAACCGGGGGTTAGATCTTGAGCAATGTGGGTGAGAAATGATCCAAGCTGCTTCCCCTGAGGAACTCAGAGAGGCTCTGAGCACAGGAGGGGACCTGAGCAAGAGCGAAACAGCCGGCATCTATTCATACACACTTTATTTAGCGCTAATGAGTGTGGATTTGCTCCTCTCTTGGAGCGCTATTAGCCCTCCACCCGCTCAGCCATATCTGCTGAGGCATTCATTTATATTTTCGTCCCAAAGAGAATACCAGCATTTGTCTAAAAGCATGTGAAAATGTTTTACAACTTTACAATTACACGTGTCATTATAAACTGAACATACATTTAAGTACGCAACGCCGGCTGAGTCCACGGAGCTCATCCGTGTCTCAGCACTAAGACTAGGATGAGGCTTAGATTTAGCAGAGAGCGATCGCTGTGAGGAAAACCTCCCTAAAGCTGAAGTAAGAAACATTGGGAGCAACCAAGGTTTAAAAGGGAAACTGTTCCTCTTCTGGTTAACTCTGTATAGCAAGGGAGCAAAAAAAGACTATCACCATGGAGACAAATAATTGTAAAAGATGTAGGAGTAGTTCAGCTGTTTGGTTAGGGGGTGGGAATCACATGCAGGTGGTCAATGTTTTGATATTTCTAAGGGTTAGCATCATGGTTGGTTCAATTTAGGCGAAATAAATGTACGTTTTATGGATGTGAGTGAAAGCTTTTTTCAGTTTCTACAAGGCATCTTAAGTGTACCAGGAAACAGGAATATAAGAACTTTATAATAATAATAATAATAATAACAATAATAATAATAATAATAATAATAATAATAATAATAATAATAATACATTTTTTTTCAGGGCACCTTTCAAAAACCTTTTCACAACCAAAACATTACTTTAACATCTTGTTTCTGCATGGTGTGATGCACTGCTAATTAATGTAATATATGTGAAAATATAAATAAGATGAGGTCTGTTGTTGGCTGCTTTGCCTTCAACTTGCAGTCTAACCATATCGGTTGGGTGGAGGCAACACTCCATTACTCTCTTTCTTGGCCAAATAGCCTTTACATGAACTGAACTTAGCTTTAAACTGAACTTAGAACTTAGATTTAGTTACGCAACCCCAGCTGAGTCCATGGAGCTCATCCGTGTCTCAGCACTAAGACCAGGATGAGGCTTGGATTTAGATCAATAAAGCTGAAGTAAGAACATTGGGAGCAACCAAGATTTGAAAAAGAAACTGGTCCTCTTCTGGTTGAATCTGAATACCAAGGGAGCAAAAATAAATAAATCATGGAGACAAATAAGTGTAAAAGATCAGGAGCAGTTGCAGGTAGTCCATGCTTGATATTTCTAAGGGTTCTAAGGGTTAACATCAACTGAAGATCTAAATCAGACATCAGATGTGTCCATGTTTAGTGTGCTTTGGTGAAGATATCCAGTCTGCAGGATTACTTCTTGTAAACTCCTCAAATGTTCAGTCATAGGAGTGTTGAGGTGCTCCTTGTCGTCCAAGTCAAGTCCCTGTTTATCTGAAAGAGAATTTTGGGGAATCTACCTGTCATTGCGTGGTTGTTAGAAGTCAATTTTCTCAAATTCTCTCAGGAATTCTATGATTTTTGGCTTTTTCTCTTTTGATGGTTCTCTTCCTTATGTGAATGAATGATGTCCTAACTGAACATCTCTCCTTTCACTAAATCAGATGATTTTGAAAAAGAAGTGTAGCTGCGTGTGTCTCTTTGAAGGAGAACATGATTTCTGTTAGACATTTGGGGGCAGCTGTTGTTGGGGGGACCCAGCTGTAACTGGACCATAAGGGAGCCAAAGAGTGGACAAAGGAAACACTGATAGATTAGACGTCATGTTCAGTTGTTAGGACTCTTGTTTCTTTCTTGATGTACAGAAGTGAATAAATGTACTCAATGGCTGATTTGATGAATAAATTAAAAGTCTTTTCACTGACAGTCACAGATTAACTACAGTCACACTGTTACCATCTGATGGACCTCAGGATTGGACCAGGATGAGGCTCAAATTGAGATTAAAGATAAGATTAGCATCATGGTCAGTTTAATTTAGGGAAAATAAATGTACATTTTATAGAAATTGAGTTAAATATGAGTTAAAGCTTAGTTCAATTTCTACAAGGTATCTAAAATGTATTAAGACACAGGAATATAAGGACTTTGTTCAGTATTTTTTTTCAAAAACCCCAACCAAAAATTTACTTTAACATCTTGTACAGAGAAAAAACTTCACCTTTCTGCATGGTGTGATGCACGGCTAATTAATATAATATATGTGAAAATATAGATAAAATGAGGTCTGTTCGCATGTTATTGGCTGCTTTGCCTTCACTTTGCAGTCCAATTCATCCCAAAATATATGAACTGGGTTTAGGTCAGGTGATTGTGTAGGCCAGGTCATCCCATGCAGCACTCCATCACTCTATTTCTTGGCCAAATAGCCTTTACATGACCTGGACAAGTGTTTGGGATTATTCTCCTGTTGAAAATCAAATGATGGTCCCACTAATTGCAAAGCATATGGGAAGGCATGCTGCTTTAAATTAATTGCCAACCTTGCCACCCGCAAAGTGCACCCATACCATCACACCTCCTCCATGCTTGACAGTGGGAGCCACACATGTAGAAATCATCTGCTCATCTTTTATACGTCTCACCAATACATGGTGTGTGGAACAAAAAATCTGAAATTTGGACTCGTCAGACCAGACAGATTTCCACTGGTCTAAAATCCATTCATTGTGTTTCTTGGCCAAATCAACTCCATTCTTCTTGTTGTTCTTCCTCATAAGTAGCTTCTTTGCAGCAATAAGACCATGAAGGCCTGACTCTCACAATCTGCTACTTGAACTCTGTGAAGAATGAATGTGTGTTAATTTTTCATTAATTTGCATCGCAGGGTTGACTCTTGGTCTTGCTTTCCTGGTGCGGTCCTTATGAGAGCCAGTTTCATCATAGCGTTTGATGGTCTTTGCAACAGCACTTGAGGGATACCTTCAAAGTTTATGGATGGACTGACCTTCATATCTTAAAGTAATGATAAACTGTCCTTTCTCTTTACTTAGTTGAGTGACTCTCGCCATAATATGGATTAGAACACTAGTCAAATAGAGCAACTAGGGCTAGACATTTGCACAAAACCTACCTCTGCACAACACAACTGATTAACTTTTGACAAGACACACGCATCAATTGAAAACCATTCCAGATGACGAATCTGACTGAGAGGCTGCCAAGAATGTGCAAAGCGGTCATAAAAGCAAAAAGTGGCTACTAAAGAATCTATAGTGTAAAATATACTCTGGTTTGTTAAACACACTTTTTTGTATATTCCATATGTGCTCCTTCATAAATTGGAGGTTGCCATTATTCATTAAGAATGTAGAAAATAAAAAAGTAAAAAAAAATGGTGTGTCCAAATAATGGAGAGAAATATATATATATTTTCGTTTGTTTGTTTGTTTTTATTTGTTTTGTTTATTATTATTTTAACTTTAGAAAGACACAGTCCTCTACTCATTCAGCCATAGTATTAGTCAATATTAATCAGTATTCCTAGGTCTGAACTCTGTTGTAGGGCATGTCAGAATGATCACGCTGGCTGAGTGGACGTATGTCGGGCTCAGCAGACTGACAGCTGCGGGAGCTATTTTCAGCCATCCTTCAAGGCCCCCAGGATTGAGCACCCATTAAAACGGTATGATCACTTAATACATGTGCCATTAGCTGTCGGAGGCACATTAACACTGCGAAGTGTGCAGCGCTCCTGGAGAATGCAGAGCAGCCTCAGCCTCGTCTGCCTTTAAAACACAATGCAGGTGGACCGGAAAATTGCGCTTGGAGCTCCGGGCGCGTGGGAATGAACAACGTGCAAATGCCTCGTGAAGGGTGCGTTATTAAAAAGCCGTATTCAGGGAGATTGTTTATTTATTTTTATTTATTCAGAACCCTCCCGTTTTCTACCTCTGTTCGAGTTTTGTATTCCAAAGTGGTAAACAAGTGAGCGCTTGGACCTCGGTGAATCGATGGAATGTTATCTTTAACATTCATTATAAAAAAAAGAAGAAAAAAAAAGAAGGGGGGTGAGTGCATGTAGAAATGGATTTTCAGGTAATTGTTTTTGTAGCCTGAGGCCATAGTACCCCAGTAGTGGAGGTGTCCTTTTATTTTTATTCCACTGAATATCAAAAAGGGAAGGTTTCCCATTCCGCATGTACACGGCACCATTCCGGCTTTCATCTCACACGGCCCCTCACTGCGTGGCAATTTGACAGTGGAGTGTAGTTATTTACCAGGAAAGAATGCATCTGCCACTCCTTTCAGGCGCACAGTATCTTGCTGTTTGGTTCCTCAGCCACTCAGGTGGAGATCCAAGCAATTTTTGACTTTTCGCAATCTGTCAGCGTAGCCTTCTGTGGTTGGCACTTCAGGAACACAAAGTCAGTAAATTAGCGCTTAAACCTTTCATCATGCTCTCCGATGTTGCAGTACGGGATTTAAATGTAACATTTTATTAAATTAAACATGATTTAGTCACATTCGCTGCGGTATTTGTCCACATTCACAGTTTTAATTCACTCCTAATCTTTTTTTTTTGGTATCTGGTTGGCACTGTCTACAATCATATAAACTACAGGCAGGTACAGACTCTCAGTGGAGGGGTTAGTTTTAGAACAATAGTTCAATTTAAAAAGAAACAAAGAGTTGATGTCCACATTCAATTTGTTCATTTGTTCATTTTTTATCATAGATTTCTTTCAAAGGTTTTGCAGATGACATAAATAATGAAAAGTGCAGTTGGTGGCCTAGTGCTAGGGATCTTATGTTTGTGGGTTTGAATCCCAGAACTGCTAGTGGCACCTTTGTGGTGTCTCAGAGCAAAATTGTGTCCCCACACACCGGACAGTGTTCCTGGCTGTCTGCTGCTTTATTTGATGAATGGATTAACTGGGCTAAATGCAAAGAAAGAATTTTGTGCTGTTTACTATGTGCTGTGGTGTATTTACCTGACAAAATGGTCACTTTACACATTATTTAAAAATTAATATGCATTTTATGATGTTTTCCATTGCCTTTTGTGGTCAGAGAGATATGCCATGTTTGGAGGGGCGATTTCCAGGTTAGTATATACTTTAATTGATTAATGTTAGAAAGCTTGTCTTGTTTTTATCACCTAGAACTACATGGATTTAATGGGGTTTCACAATATTAATAGACATTAACATTTACGGCATTGGGTTGGTGCTTATATCCAGGGATATGTTGATGGGCGCTTCATAGCCCACAGTGGAAACACGTCCCTCACACCAGTAACTTACATTAAGACACCCAGACTTACTTTAGAACACACAGGGACCTACATATGAATCATTCAAGCGGAACAAAGACTACATCTAACTAGCCCCTGAACCAGTGAAGTAACAGGAGCGGATGATTCCAGATGATCAGATGGTTGGAACTCCTTTATCTAGGCACCTTAAATCTTTAGGCACCTTATATATCTGTTTCTTTCTTTGATTTAATCTACTCCATATGTCAAATATAAAACGGTTTGACCAGCAGCAAATAGTGTTTTTGTCCAAACAAGGGGATTCAAAGCAAAATATAAAGTAATGTTGGGCCCCAGCCCCCAGCATGGCTGCTGTCAGGATAATTGAGGTGTAAACACTTCGTTTATGTCCATAATTGACTCGCTTTCCAGCGTTGCCAATATCTGGCCAGTAAAGCCGGTGCCCCCTTTTAGCCCTTTTTAAGTGCTCCACAGCGGCTTTTGAGACGATGGTTTGCAAACAGGCCATTAAAAGGAACTCTTCGATCCGAGGAAGGAACACAGAGCTCATTGTAAGGTCAAGTGGAAGACGGTCAACAAAAGAAAGCTCTCGCGGTCTGTCTGAGTGCTGTGGTCATTGTTTCAGGACTGCCTGGATCTTTTCATACATGGTCAATGTGTCATTTCTCACCATCGCACTTACCTGATGAGCCAAGCACCTCCTTTTCTCCCTCTTCCTCTCTCTCGCTCCCTATGTCTACCCCCCACCCACTCCCCTGAAGAGGCGTATGCTCATATTTCATGTTCAGCTGCTAATCACAGTTGTAGGGTTAATGTCATTGTGCGATATGACTCTCAGATGAAAACAAATGAAACGTGGCGCCACTGCAATTTGCAGCCTGTTTTCCTGCATCAGAGGCCTTTCCTTTTCTCCTTCCCTTTCATTTCTTTCTTGCTTTCGATTTTCCCCTCTTTCCTTCTCCCTTCTTTCTTTGTCCACACTCATTTTTTTCATCTTATCTGAGGGACGGATGTGTTGCCTCGCTCTCCTCTGTGGAAACAGGCGGAAGCACGTCTGTTCCTCTACATGTCTAAGTGCAGAAAACGATATTGACATTCTCTTGGCTCACCCCCCAGTTGTGTTATCTCAGTGGTCCGCCAGTGTGTGCGGAATATACTTGCTGTGATCTCAGGGTCTGGTCCCATGTAAATTCGTTTTTAAGCGATGCTTTTTTATTTTTAAATTCACATTTTAATACTTTGAGTATTTTAAAGCTCCCACTAAAATTACAGTAGGTACAATGCATTAGACGTTTGCAAAGTATATTTAAAAAAAGACTTTGGTATTTCATGTATTTTGTAGAGTAACACCTAAAATATAGTTATTTTTATTTTTTCCAAATATACTGTAATCAGAGAGGTAGAGGTAAATAGTATGTAGATGCAATATCCACAAAGCATTTAATAAACAAATGAAAACAAGAATACAATCATCAGTAATGGGTAAGGGGTACACATAAATAGGAAATAATAACAGAGAACAAAGACCCAAGCAAATCAGCACAACAAGCATTAACAGTAGCAAAGTTTCAACAAGAGGATTCACATGAAATTTACAAAGAATTTCACAAACCCAGACAGGTTTATATATTGACTAGGGAAAAAAAGAACATCTGGATGGGTGAGGAGACTGAACCAAACACAGGTTAACAGGACCAAAACAACAACAAAACTCACATAGAAAATGGACAAAATAAACCAAAGGCACATGGAACAGGAAGGATCTAAACAACAACATAGACAAGAAAAGGGGAAATAGACAACATGGCAAAACATATTTTAACTTATTAAAGCAAGTGTAATCCAAAATATACATGATTCAAATAAAAATGTTGAAATTGTTTTTTTTTAATCCAATTAACAAATCAGATCTAGTTTTGAAAAAGAACCTTAGGTATAGAAAATTCCTTTCGGAAAATAAGGTGTGATTCAGAGAACCCATCTCTGATGCAGCTGAAAACAAAGTGAGATCCAGAAAACCCATCTCTGATACAGCTGAAAACAAAGTGAGGTCCAGAAAACCCATCTCTGATACAGCTGAAAACAAAGTGAGGTCCAGAAAACACATCTCTGATGCAGCTGAAAACAAAGTGAGGTCCAGAAAACCCATCTCTGATACAGCTGAAAACAAAGTGAGGTCCAGAAAACCCATCTCTGATGCAGCTGAAAACAAAGTGAGGTCCAGAAAACCCATCTCTGATACAACTGAAAACAGAGTGAGGTCCAGAAAACCCATCTCTGATGCAGCTGAAAACAAAGTGAGGTCCAGAAAACCCATCTCTGATACAGCTGAAAACAAAGTGAGGTCCA
>JBBMFX010404089.1:0-33085 GCA_037832545.1 Rhabdalestes septentrionalis
TTTTAGATCTTTAAGTCCATCTCATGAAAAATCGGAGCAGGAACAAAGGTGTTGCGTTTATATTTTTGGTGAGTGTATTTGTGTGGGTTTATGTGCCCAAACCAACCACAAATCAATTCTACATCAACAATTTCCAACCTCTTTTTAATTCTCCAGAATTTAACAGTAGAATTTAGATGCCATGCCTTTATTCACTAGCTGCCCTCATTCCAAAAGGAGGGCTTCTGTTGTGAATGTGAACTGAAATGAATTAAAAATGGCTTGTTTTACAGCTTACTTTCCTTATATTGATAGTATGGACTGGGGAATGAACATGAAAATGTAATACTGTTTATGTAATTCATCAATTCATAGGGAGGACATTTACCTTTCTAGGAAATGGGCCTTTTAAAATGTCAACATTCTTGTGGTAAAATGAGTCAAAACTAAACATAGCAAAAGGGAATTTATATACTATGCTTTCCAAACAACCGTCCATCAGTATCTGCACCAAGTGTAGCTTTAAAAGTGAAATTGATACATCAGAAAGACTGATATAAACACACCATCAACGAGTCATCTGGTTTGTTTGTTTTTTTGGATGCAATGTAATTAAATAAATAAATTAATTAACAGACTGAAGTCTCAGCTGTCAGCACCTCAGTAAAGCAGTGCTTGTAACAGCTTATTATACTGATTAAAGCTCCACAGAATAAAAAGAACACCTGAAGTTTTGGTCTAGAAACAAATTGTAACACTTTAGTTGTACCCACTATAAACTGTCCATAAACATGCCATGATAGAGATGACTTCAGAAGGAAATGACACCCTGTCTTTGTGGCAAGAAAGTGGCAAAAGATTCTTTACGTGTGTTATTTAAATACATTACAGCAGTCCAAGATATATCCAGTAGGTGGAAAGATTTATTTATAGAGCATCTTGCATACCAGACCTCAATTAAGCCCTGTCTTTGACATAGTGTCAGAATCTGCTACTTTTATAACAATGTTTTATGTCAGGACTCACCTTGTGGTGAAAAAAGCCAAAACTGAACATGGTGAAATGGAGTTTATCCACTATGCTGTCTAACCAACAATTAATACTAGATCTGCGCAAAGTGTGCCTTTAAACATTTACTAAAACCACACAATTCTCTTCCAACATCTTTTAAATAGCCGCAATTCCATCCCACTTTCATTTTTTATTCATTATTTTTATTCCAGTAAAGAACATGACCTTCTCTCATGTCTGTTCCCTCTTGGCCACGCCCCCAACGGATCCCGTCACCCGAGTACTAGGTGGTACACAGCCCTGCGCATGTGTGTGTGAGGTCATGACTTGTTGTGTGTGTGGTGGTTTGGAGCACAGGTAACTCAGGTGAGAACCTGAAGTTTAGCTCATCAGCTGGGTTGCTACGTACCTCATGTTTAAGCTAAATGATTGAGTTAGTGTCTGTGTTGTGTGATTGGTTTTTTTGTGAGTGTGTGTTTAAAAATCCAGGCAGTCCAGCTAGTCACCTGGTTCAGGTGTGGTGGGTGTTGTGAGGAGATTATCTACGTGGTTTTTGATTGAATGTCGTGTGAAGGAGAAAATTAGGAGCACACTGCAGAGACCTGTTCAGTGGACCTAATCACACAAGCTGGAGTCTCAATCATCAGCGCATGCTTAGTGTTTAACAGTGTGCTTCTCTGTGTGTGTCTGCAGGTTTGAAACGCAAGAGCCCCACCGCATCGAGAACCCAACAGAGCGTGGAGCAGTGGGTTTACTAAGGTGTGTGAAGAGTCGACTCTGCAGCAGAGCCCCTCTTCCTCAATTAATGAAGGGCTGCATCTGGCCAGAGCTTTGAGTTCAACTTGTGTTTTTCATTCGTGCCCTCTGGAGAGAAGGTCCTCAGTTCAGTTTCAAGTGTGTGTTTATCAGCACAGCTTCTTGAAATCTGTAAACCTTTGCAATTAAAACCCTTTTCTATTACCATCTGATTTCCTGCTAGCGTGTCATTTCCTCATGCCCGACATGACACCCTTGGGTTATATAATTAAACTGGACTTGACTTGAACCTTCAGGTGAAGGTCACTTTTGGGCATTAATGTGTTTTTTTATAATAGTTAAAAACTCCAGACCTAATTTTCATACCAACACTCGGATTGAAGTTGAAGCTAAATTTACACAAAATATTACCAGCAAGGAGTTAATAACAATTTTAGTCAGAAGTATGACCAACATCAAACAGTGTACAGACTAGGCTTTCACGGGATGAAAAATATTGGGCACTCACCTGCCATAGAGTTCAGGGACCAACAGCGTTTAAGAGAGGATGACTGCAACAGGATTGTGGGTAATCAGGTCTGTGGCTGTTCTTCTGGACTGCTTTAAAGATGAAGGTGTGTGAGCAGCCGTCTCCGTGGTGACCGTAAACAACAGCCGGCTCAGGTGACCGGCAATCCTCACCTGGCTCCTGGACTCCTGACACCTCAGTGAAGCAGCACTTATAAACACTTACTGATCAATGCCCCGCAGACTGAAGACTTGGAAAATGTGATCTAGAACTGACTGGTAACACTGATCTATCAGAATGTTTAGTAGAACAATGACTGGTAAAGCTGATACACCAAATTGTTTAGTCTAAACCTGGTTGGTAACACTGATCAATCAGATTGATTAGTCAAACAGTGACTGGTAAGACTGATTCACTAGAACGTTTGGTCTAGAACTGACTGGTAAGACTGATTCACTAGAACGTTTGGTCTAGAACTGACTGGTAACACTGATCTATCAGAATATTTGGCTCTAGAACTGACTGGTAATACTGATCTCTCAGAATGTTTGGTCAAAAACTGTCTGGTAACAGTAACACTGATACACTAGAATGTTTGGTCTAAAACTGGCTAATAACACTTTTCAAGAACCTTCATGAGACTGATGTAAACATGCCTTTAACATGTCATGTTCTCATTTGTACACAAGAACCAGTTCTGCTTTTGTGTGTAATGTGGCAAGAGTCATGTAACAAACAAACAAACAAATAAATAAATAGGCTTTTTATTATACTGATAAAAAATCTATTAAAAAAACCCCAACCCACTATGTTGCATGGCCTCCCAGAAATCAGGAAATGGGAAAGAAATGGGTACAAATGTTGTACTGCGACAGGCTGCAAAGTGCCTAAAAAATCAAGGAGCCTAGATAAAGGAGTTTGAATGACTCAGCATTAAGCACCACCAGGATACTGATCACCGCCTGATCATCTGGAATCATCTGCTCCTTTTTCTTCACTGTTTCTGGACTTAGTGCCGATGTGTTTTGGTATGCTTCAGTGATTCATACAATACCAGACAAATGTTTCAGTTTTTTCTTTGTTTTAATTGTTTTCTACATTGTAGAATAATGTTGAAAGCAAACATGATGATGAAGGAACACATGGAATTATGCAGTAAAAAAAATTAACAAAAAACATTGTACATTTTGTAGTAAAGTAATGATGGACTTTTGTTTTTTTACTTAAGTGTTTCTTGCCATAATGTGGAGTAGAACCGTAGTGGAACCGGATCACTAACTGTGTACCAACCCGACCATCGCATTAAAAACGAAATTCCATTTAAGTAAATGCATTTCCAGGTCGAATCCTCATGAATCTGACTGAAAAAATGGCAAGAGTGTGCAAACCTGTCATCAGAGCAATAGGTTATGTTTTTAATATCTACAATGTAAATCTATAATGTAGCCAATAATAAAAACAAAGGCAATTGTTGAATGAGAAGCTGTGTTCAATCTTTTAACTGGTAGTGTTCATAGGTCACCTTGGGTCTTAGACACATTGCTGCCTGTCGCAGTAAAGCATTTGTCCCCATTTCTTTTATTTAATGCCAAAGATGAGACAATGTGACCGGCATGAAACAGCGTTTTATACCAGCAGGTTGATTCCAAACAAAATGTAAAAAAATGAGGGGGGGCGGGGGGACTCTTGTGCACAGTACTGTAAATCTATGCTGCACTGCAGTACAGAGTCAACGCAATAAAGACGGTCACATTACAGACAAACGACACTGCATGCTATCATCTACCATCCAGGATATTAAGCTAGACAGAGCAAAAGATAGGAGGAGACTTTTGCTAAGTAGACAACAATACAGTGGCATGCTGTGTAATTTGATGCATATTCATTCTGCCCTTCAGTCAAAACACTGGTTTAATATTCCTCTCGCTGTGAATAGACAGTGACAGGAAGTCGACGGCGTGGCCTTGAGCCCACAGCGAGCTACTGTAGCTCTGAAAAAACAGCCGTGTGGTACCATATACAACCATATATAGAGGACAACCGCAGTGGGAGGCTGTACCATCACTTCTGCTCAAATCACTTTCCTTACACACATCCCAGGTAATCATGGTTATGAGGTCATGATGAAAAATGCAGACGCACCACTATTGTAATTATATATACAATCAAGTTCAATGCAGATTTAAATATTGCATTGATAGAAGTAAAAGATATGTACACATACACACACACACACACACAAATATATACACATATATATATAAAAATTTCAAGCATCAAATACAGCACAAAATCTTAGGTGGGTCAAATAGATTAATATAGAGCCACGTCTAACAGATTGTGGTGCCAGAAATGTGGTTCCAACTTGTTTAAGTGCAACATATCATCAAGAGCAAAAAAGGGAAAGACTGAAAAGATCCAAGATTCTAAAGGAACTGCTCTCTGATAAAATGTGAAAGAAGGTCTTAACAGGAACCAGGGCTCAAAAAGAAAACCTCTCTTCGACCATTAGACTTCAAAAGAGGACCTTCCTAAAAGCTTCCTAAAAGCATGCGAAAGCAAATCAGAGAGGATCCAAGACTCAAATGGGAACTTTCTTTAATAGAACTAAGCATCAAAAGAAGAATCATTTTAAGGACATACAAAAGAGTGATTTAGAGGAACTATAAGAGCAAGAGGGAGAACCACTTAGAGGAACCAAGACTCTCTAAGCAGGTAGCGAAGACTTATATATAGGAATCAAGACTTATATGGAGAAACTCACTAAAAGCATGAAAAAGAAACACTGAAAAAGAAACAAGACTCAAAAGGAAAAAAATGATCTCTAAGAGCATGAACAAGAATGAATGAACTAAGACTCAAAAGGAGAATCTCCTTACAAACATAACGAAGAACCAGTGAGGGGAATCAAGACTCAAAGGAAACGAACAGCGTACTGTAGCGGAGTTGGGCTGGGGAGGGCTCTCCCAGCATGCATTGCTCCCACCGGGGACTGTTTATTGTTGCTTTTTTGTGCTTGTGTGGGGGTTCTATTGTGTGTATTGGGTACAGGTTCAGTTTATGTGTTTATTGTGTTTGGGAATGTGTTTTGGGAGAGGTTTTGTGTGTTTAGTGTAGTGTAGTTAATTTAAACTGGGATTGTGTTGTGAGTAACCTTTTACTGACCACTGTTGTTCAAAGCACCTCTCAAAGAAAACTGTGGAAATATCAGCCATGGTATTTAACAGCTCACACGCCTGCTCAGAATATACACTTGACAATCTCATCCCTGGATCATTACAATACAAATATGTGACAGGAACCAAGACTTCAAATGGAAACTCCCTAAAAGCAAGAGAAAAAAATTTGAGAGGAACTAAGACTCCAAATTAAAACCTGCATCAATATCAAAGACACACAAAGAGGAACCAGGACTATCTAAAAAAAGAATTAGTGACAGGAACCAAGACATCATCGGAAAAAACTCCATACAGAAAACACATTTTAAGGTTGGCTTTATTGTGTTATTAGATTACGATTATTCCCTTATGCGATCCAATACATTTGAGAGGCCGGTTTAAATGGCAGGTGTAACAGACATACCCAGGCTTATATACATGAGGACTTCAAACCACTGGAACATATTTAAAGGCAAAAACATTCATTTCAATTTATAAACACCTGTAAATAAAATAAATAAGAAAAAAATGCAGAAACAATTGCATGTGCATAGATAACTGCTTAAATAATTAAGAAGACCATGGATATACCAGGAGATATGAAATGGCATTCATTAACACTTCACTTAATTTATGGTGATGCCGACAATGAAATGTAATGTGGAAAACTGCACATGTACAGCATTGGACGAACAATCAAACAAACGCTGAGTCACAGAACTCACGAACCAACACAAACTGCAGAACATGTTATGAGTGTTGCATGTAAGACACTAGTAAGTGCTTAGATTCTGTCCTTCGAATGAGTCTCATTTTATAGACGTGTGTTCAGTGTGGACAAAGTTAATGTTCGTGAATATGATCAAAGCAAAGCCAAAAATGAATGTATAATCTTCATCGGACCAAAAACCTGAGAGTTTAAATGGAAGAGTTCAACCAAAACTGCTAATATTGCTAAAGGTAAGTGAAAACCCACCAGTTAGCATCATACAAAACACATGTGCTAATTTGAAGATACTATCTTCCGTAAGTGGAAGTTAGCATGCTTGAGCTATATCAGTAACCCTTTGTTTAAAGGCTAACGTCTAATAAATAGAACAGTTCAACCAACAATACTAATATTGCCAAGTGTATGTCAATACCCATTAATTAGTGTTATGCTAATGACATGCTAACTGGAAGCTACAGCCTTCTATGCTGGTGTACAGGGCGTCCCAGAGTTATGACAGAGATCCTTTCCTACGACAATGATGTAACTCAAATTTTGGTGTATGTTCCTGACACAGCTGTAAAATCATAAAAACACAACTAAGCCACAAAAAATGGAAATAGGCATTAATATACTGTACACATACTTTTAACAGTCCAAAATGGAGTAGGTAAGTGTACTGGGGAACACAAACTCCCTCACTCATACACTGCGTATTCTTCCACTTCACACAAACAAAATAGTTTACCCGCTTAGTCTGTAAGTGCAATGCTAATGGCATTCACCATAACACTTGGGACTCAATTTTTTAACGTTTTTATGTGACCGAGCCTCGTAAACTTGAAGCGCTATATTTCATCACTGTCATAATTCGGGAACCCCCTGTACTGACGAACTATTCAAGTAACCCTTTATTTAAAGGCTTCACAAGTACTGCATGCACCAAACAGACTTATGAAGTGGAAAAGATTAGTCAAAAATTCTAATTCTGATAAGTGTTGTCATTGCTTGAGCGACTCCTTTAACATTTATTTAGAAAGCCACCTTCATAAGGACCTCACCAGCTATTAACGATGCAATTTAAAGGCACAAAATGACATAACAATAAAAAATACTAAGTTGATCAGTGTTTATGTCTGTATTCACAAGACGATATATTTTACTAAGAAAATGGTCTTTATTTATAGAACAAAATCCATAAATAAAGATGCTTACATGAACATCAACTACTTATATTGTAAATACTGACAAAAGCCATTAATAAATACTCAAGTGTTGTCATGAAACTACTATTAAGTCCCTATGTAGGTCCAAATAAAATGAGTGCACTGGTATTTTTTAAGGCAGTTAATGAATGTCACGAGGCTTTTTGAAGGACAGCACACCCAGAGAGTTATAAAGAAGTAGGCTGATGTTAAAATTATTGGAAAGAAAATATCAAAACTGTCTAAAATGTTGGTTTTCCTGTATCAACAGTGATATGAGCACACATATATAGTGTCAGAATTCATTTTCACAGTGAACATATCAGTGTTCAGAGTTTTACAGGTACATATGAGAACAAACCTACATTAAGACCTTAACAAAGAACTAGAGTGGAAATAGCACCATCAGTGACAGTTAGGCAGGTATGGCTTTTCTGTTAAAAACATGAAGAGACTTTTAACCTCTTTATCTTGAATAAAATATGAACTGATATTTGTGAGAGAAATCCTCAAATGAGACAGTAACCTTGTTCCTCAAACATCTTAATTGTTGTGTTAACAAATTATTCATCAGCATGAATGATGTGAATTATATATTTTTTCCTTCATAGCGACATGCAGAATGATACAAACGCAAAAAAGAGGCCGTACCCTGACAAGTATACAAGAGAAAATGAGAACGCACATATAATGACAGTCGTTTTGTCAGTAGAGACAATATTAGGCAACAAAATTCATACAATAAGAAGTACAAAAACAACTAGAACAGAACACAAGCAAAGGAGGCAAGGAATTGTGAGGTATTCTGAAATTCAGAGGAGGAAAAAACAATACAATAAAAATTAAACCACAAACACAGTTATGTACAGAGTAAATTATATTTCTTTGTGGCCCGGGAAGCTGCAAGGTGCTTGATTTATTTGAAGCTGAATTGATCTTTGCTCAAATGACCATGTTGCCAAATGTCCCAAGACTTATAATACACAAAATGTCCAAAAGTATTTGGACACCCCTTCCAATTTGTGAGTTAAGCTACTATAAAGTGTTCCCACACAGACTGCATGATCTCCTTCGAAAAACCATTGGTAGGCTGGGAAGCTCTCGGGACTATTCCCAACTCCAAACATCAACTAGAGGGGTACACAGTCCCCCAGCTTTTGGCTGTGAGGGTCTCTGGAGTAATGGAGCTCCACCTAATACCTCAGGGATGAGCTGAGCCACACAAAGCTCCTGTATGAGTCTATAAGACATTTACGGCTGAATGGCTTCTCCTTTACCTGGAATGAACTTTTCCTGACCTGCCGGAGTTTGAAATAAAGCTAACAAAACTGCTGCGCTCTAAGGTGGAAAACAGAGCCCCCCTTTCCTCTAAACGCCCTTTAATGCCTAACCTGACTGATCAGTAAAGCTGGAGCGTCTGCAGACTGCAGCAGAAGTGCAAAGCTATGCTCTCCTGCTTTGAGCTGTCATGCTTTTGCTCCCAGCGGCCTCGCGCTAAACCCTGGAGAACAACGCAGCGGATACACACTCCAACGTCCTCTACAGCTTCTCACTCTCACTCGCTTCGACACTCCTGACAGCACATCCCAAAGACTCCAAAACACAACCCACAACTGAATATTCTCTGCCAGTGTATGAACACTAATAACCCCTAATTAGCAATTATGGAAATTTACTGCTTGCTTTATCTTCCAAGGTGGAATTCCGGCAAGTTTCTCAAAATCCTTTAAGGGGCCCATTAACCTACATTTTGTATTTTATTTTATTGTAATGTATTTTATGTTTTTTATTTTTATGTATTTTATTTTACTGTGCTCCCTGAGGTCAACTTACGATGTAGTGTACTGAGAACAGACATATTTTGATTTAACAGGACCATTTTCACCCTTTCTTTATCTTAAATAGGCTATTTGAGAGAGTGCACCTTTAAGCTGGATGTCTAAATGGCTGGTCCTAATTCTGTTCTGTTCATTTAAGGAACAAACTGATTTGTACAAAAGATCATCTTTGAGAAGGTATTGGTAAATGTCTGAAAAATCTCCTTTTGTACGTGTAGATGTGAAAAGCATGATATTTGCCCCACATCTACTGCTGTAGTAGCTCTGCTCTCTACTACAGCCGCACTCTTTATAGTTGCATTGAAAATGGGTCATATAAAGGTGTTCATGGTTTTGAAATATAGTATGAGGGACCATGCTGTACTGCAATTACAGGTTTTTCCTTCACAAATAAGGGACCTGCACCCGAGCCAATTCCGGCAGGGCTGAAAGCAGGCCGCAGCCAGGCTGACTGTGTCACTGCTTCGGGACTGGATGAAAATTTGTCATCACATCATAGAAAGAGGCCACTGTTTATTTACTATCTGCACAAAAATAACAACATCGGAGACACAAACCAAGAACTGGGAGGTCAAAGAAGTAAAAGCACCGTCACTGGGCTGGGATACACTGGAAAACCAAAGCATGATACAACTTCCGCACCATCACAGTACAGTTTTGTTACAGCATGGATCCTATATGCCTTTGGACTGTACGGATTGGAGTGAACGTTCACATAGGAACTACATAACTCAATATTTTTCAGAAAAGGAAAGACCTCAGTCTTTCCAGAAATCGGCCTTCTAAACCTCAGAAACTATAGCAACATTAGCAACTCCCAGCAAGGGCACTGTGCAGCAAGACGCAAGGTTGTGGGTTCAAATCCAACTGTGGTGGTTGGTGTTTAGAGAGTTGCCCCTGTAATCAGAAGGTTGTAGGATCAAATTCCAGGACTGCTAATGGCACCACTGAGTTTTTGTTGAGCAATGCACTGCCCCCACACACTGCTTCCCAAGTACTGTCTTGCTGGATGCCTCACCTTCACACAGGTGAAAGGGTCACATACAGTGGACAGTTTCACACTATGAGCTGTGCTTGGTTCCTGCATGACTATACTTTCTTACTAAATTCCTTCTACCCAGCATGTAAATGTTATTCAGCTATTCTGGCTGAACTCGCTCCAACTGCCCCTCCTCCAACCCGAACACCTGCCCTCCATGAGTCACCCCTCAGTCCTGCCGCTGCTTCTTTAGACCGGGACAAGGCCACCTGCCTCATGCAGCTGGAGCACCCTGAAGGTTTCACCTTGCTTAGATGAAGCTGGGGAAGCGTTAACTGCTTTACTAAGGATTCATGAATTCAGCAAGTTCTCTGGATGTGACATCGGTGAAGGACACAGGATGCAATTTCTATAAAATTTTAAATATTGCGAACCTCCAGGATCTCCAGAAACCTTTCCACAGGGGGTCAGTGACCTCAACTACAGTCCCACACTGGCTCTCACAGGATCAGACCAACCCACCGTCCATCCTCCACCCAACAAGTCCAACCCAAACCACTGCAAATCCCTACTGAAGTCTCAACACTCAGTGGCTCCATATTAATACTAACACACCTTGTCAGACGGGTCAGCTTCCCTGGGCTTAGCCAAACCAAAGTTAAACTAAGTGACCAATACTGTCACAAATGTATGGCTTGACATGAATGAAAAGTACTGCAAAAGACAAAAAACAAAACAAAAACAAACAAATGGCTTTGTTAGAATATAAATAATTGCACAATATAAAAATAAATGTGGATTATAATAAATAATTCAACACGTTTTTGCACATTACATACATCTCTGTCATTTACATATGTACACTTGGAGGTCGGGGTGTGGGAGGGGTGGGGGGCGTTCTTCATTGCCTTTAGCACCAGAGAGAGAGAGAGAGAAACATCACAGGAGAGTCCTGAAGAAAAACTGCAATGGAGAGGACAAAGAGACTGCGGTTCATACCGGCTGAATGCAAACTGTAGTTTCTTTGCTTTAAATGTGTGGTATCTGAAGTTATAATAAAGATATTCTGACCATTTTACACCAAGTATATGAGAATTCATCATTCATCATTTATTTGTATTTTTTTTTTCCAATTTTTGCCTCACATTAAATGACTCTTCCTCATGTAATGAGGACAGTCTGGGTAAAGAGCAAATTTGTATTTCCATGTGTAATATGACACCATTAATATGACAGTGCAATAACAGCCTGATTATAGAGAACAACTACTTTGATGCATTTATTTATAGTATGTGATCACATTCTTTTATGTGTGAAGTGTAGTGTATTTAGTACAGAGTATTTTAGAGTATATTCTGGGGAGTTATATTTTGACTTGTAACAGGGAAACAAATCTTCTTAATGTTATTCCTTAAAATGACCTTAATTGAGACTTTCATTTCCCATACAGGAAAGTCCACAGATTAAGACTGATTAAGGGGTGAAACTACTGAACAACTTTTCCATTTTTCATAAATTTGCCCCTTGTGAAACCCCTTAATCTTACACTTATGATATTAATTCTGGAGGATCTATTATTTAATTGGCACATTTTAAAAGTAAAAAAAAAAAAAAATCTGTAGTTTTGTCCCTTAATCGGCCTTAAAATGTTCACTTTTTCCTCAATGTTCCTTAATTTCCCTTAAAGATCAGATCACAAAAATTAAGGCATTTGGTTTCGTGGTGTATTTAGGTGGTCAATAAATAAACCTAAAGTACCTGACATATAAACCTGGGTAGGAATTTTAATTTCAACCATTTCCTGGACATTACATGAGGTTTAAATAAAGTCATTATATCCAACCTGTTCAAAACTTGGCTCATATCACTTGAACAAGGAGGCCAGAGCTGGAGGAAGGAGTGCATTTTCCACAGTAGCCACCACAGGTTCCCGTCACTCTGCTGCCATCCTGCGGACACGAGAGGAACTGCGTGTGAGATCGGCCTCCAGAAATCCTACATTTTAAAGTGAAGGTTTTTCAAGGATGTTGGTTTTTAGTATCCTGTGCATCCAAATGCTAACTGGTATTGTATTTAAGACGAACCTTTATGGTCTACTTTAATATTCCTTTATACAATACAGAGCAAAATACTTGATAAATGACATTTTACAACTGTTTCAATGAACAGTGTGTTTTTTCCCCCACACATTTATATTGCTAAAATATCTACTAAAATAAATCATAAAAACAAATACAGTAAACAGTGATTTTATGCTCAGTATATCAGTTGGAATCAAGCAGTCTTCGTTAAGTTAAATAAGGGGCTGCTGGCGGAGCTTCACAAATCCAAACAACGTCTGGAGGAACCGATGAGGAATCTGGAACTGAAACTGTGTTCTCCTCACCAGCTCACAAACATTAACTACTTTTATACAAACAAAACAAATCTTGACACTTTTCTTGTTTGCTTGTATTTATTCTAATATTAACTATCTAGCAGAAAGTCACTTTATCACACACAGAGAAATAGGCCTTTTAACAATTTGCCTAAGATCTTTGCACAGTACTTTATATGATCTATTAAAACCAGTGTTAGAATCTGTATTTCATGAAATGTAAAAGCTGTAACTCCAAGAAACGGCAACGAAAGCCATGAGCAGCTATGAACACTAGATACAGCGCTGGAAAAAAAACTACGAGACCACTACAACTTATTTTGAAATCAGCGTCTCTATGAGGGTACCAGTGTCTTTTAAATTCCTACACAAGCTCCTCATTCTGCTTTATGTGTTACTGATTAATGATCACCTGAATCACATCTTATTTAATGAGAAAAAACTACTAGAAGTTCATCAAAGGTTTTATTTGGAAAGGAGGAGAAATATAGTCAGCAGTTCTTAAATACTAAAGCAAATCTGTTCAGTTCAATAGTTAAACTTGAGAAACTGAATATTTGTGCAGTGAATTATTGTATTCTGGAGCTGTAGATTCTTGGTGATGACAGTAATGTCAGCCAGCCTGTTGTTGGCATGATGATCCGTCCAGTAGGACCCTGCACACACTCTTGACCTACGACTGATTTCTCTTCTGGCCTCTCCAGTGTGGAGCACTTTCACGCAGAGCCTTTTTACTCCCTGCCAGAAAAGTGTCCCTGACTGCTTTCCAATATAAAATAATAAAGGAGGCCTGGCCCTTCCCAGCAGCTGCCTGAGAGCGTTCGCTGCCGGGACACTTGAAGCTCCAATAGAGGGTGGGCAAGTCTCAGTGCCTCATTTTAAACATGGAATTCTATAGATTTTTCAAAATGTCTGGATAATTACATGGGTAAGATAAGGTAACATTTCATAATATAAGATAACATAAGATAGAATATTAGTTGACATAAAACAACATGAGATAAGATCAAATAAGACTACATGAGATAAGATAAGATCTAAAATGTTTCTATTTTTAAATCATTTTTGGTTGCAGAAATACATGCAGGGCACTGAAAGGAAATTAGTTCCCTGTAAAAATAACTACAATTTGAGATTTGCCACTATTTGACCATTATCAGCCTTACAGATAAGCAGTGTAGGTTCACTGGTGGACAGTATTTAGACAGTAAATAAAGGGCCAGTAGAGATTGTGACATCTGGTTCCATTCACCACCATGGTAAAGGCATGACATTTCCCTACAATGGAACATTTCTCACTAAATCAACTGTTAGGCACTAAACTATGCAGACATTGGTAGAACTGTGATACATGGAAATGGTGGTGTTTCTTCAAAATGGGGTAATGAGGGAAGAACACCTGTATGTTGTTAGAACTCCAGAGACGTACCTGTGATTTGTGGACTTCAAACACGGGGTAGTTCCCCTGGGAAACCCATTTGGTGCTTTCAGCCACCTGGAAGCCTGTTCCTGAGAGGTTGATCCTGAATCGACCCTGATATAGTGACACACACATACACACTCAGCACATGCATACACTCAACAGTAGATGGTGGTAGTGAGCAGCAAAACAGCTTTGTCTCGTTCAACACTGAAGTGCAATCCACCATAGACACTTTCCTCATTGAACTATTTAAAACATTCAACTGATAAGCGTTCCATAAAATTAATAAGTGCATGATGCCATTTACATGGGACATTTTTAGTCGGTTTCCATATTTAATGAGATAAAAAATGGAAAAAAGTGTCCATGTAAATGAGGCTACTGGTTTAAGGGCTTCCAAATATACATGGCAGTCAAGCTCAGTTTATTTTCACTGGATAGAGTCTCCATAATTACATTTTGGATGTAAATAAACATCCAATTAGGATATTTGTACATCTGTGGTAGGTAGTTCGATCCAACCAACAAGCCCTCCCATTGGTCCGTAAAATGGCCAGAACTTCTGGGTATTTTACGGAAAGAGTCATTGTTAAATTGATATGTTCAAGGTCAAGTTACAGTCTGTTAACCTCATATATTATCAAGCTTCCGAAATCCATGTTTGACCTTCAAAAGCCAAAAAAACGGTCAAGTGCACTTAATTAGCTTTGCACTACTCTAAGAAATCCCATTCAGTGTCTATTTTTGATCTTGAAATGTCAAAAAAACAAACAAACATTCATGTGCACTGAGTTAGCTTAGCGATACAAACTGAGAAATCTCTTAGGGACTTAGCTGAAACTACATTTCTTGTAGAGATTAGTTCCAACCTAAAGGCCTAGCTGTAATACTCATGGTCCCCCATTGGTTTACATCAAATCTGGTCCCTGAAGTTTGCTTTTTTAGCTTTAGCTTTATTAGCTAAAAGGCTAATGAAGCTCACAAAAGAAGCTTTTCTTCAATCTATTCTTGCTGAAAAATCCAGCTTAGACAGGAATTTCATGTTGGTTTATGCTGATTAATGCTGGACTGGTGTAGATTTAGCCAGTCATCCAGTACGCCCAGTAATACCATCATCCAAACACAACATCTACTGGTGACAATTTACTCTGGGTTTTTAGAAGGGTCAACTGCACAGACAGACAGACAGACACACACACACACACACACACCAAAACACGCACACACACCTCAGTAACTGATACTATTGTTTAATCTATATAATAGACTTTTGTCAATTTTGTCCATTTTTAATCATAACAGAATGTCACACAGTGTCAAAAACTGCACAAGCGAGTCTATATGAGATGAGTTAACACAGTTTTAGGCAAGTGTGTGCGATGCTGAAATGTGATGAGTAGAAATACACTTGGTACTGTGGTTTTAAGTGGTCAGAGTGACAGGCAGGTCCTCTCTGCGTCTCCAGTGACTCGAAAAGTAGAATAGTAGAGAAAAAGTGTCTGATTCATTGTGTTTGTCTCCCAGTGGTGGCAGCTGTCTGCAGCCTGTCTGAATCCCATCTCTCAGCTGGGGAGCTCCGAGATGGAGAAATGAGTGCCAGGGACAGAAAAAGGGCCGGAGTGAGCGAGAGGGAAAATGAACTAGAGAGCGTGGGCAGAGAAACAGAGTGAGAGAGGGATTCAGCTGAACGAGTGACAGGCACGTCAAATTTCCATGGCTGTGCAGCAAGTTTGATGGGTTGTGTGTTGTCTGGACAGCCATCTGCTTCACACACACACACACACACACACACACACACACACACACACACACACACATGCACTCACAAACGCAAGTACATAGTATTCATTTCTTTCATGATCCTTCTCAAATTGTCACTCTCTTTTTTTCTGCTCCCTCTGTGCATTCTGACACCACCTATGACCCCAGACAATCTGTGAAATATTTGTAATAGAGTGGATAAGGTGTCTCAGGACAAAACTACGTAATCCAACCTCATAAAGTGCACCTGCCTTGGCTGATGGAATGTTTCTGCAAAACAGTTTCGAAACTCCTCCATCTGTCACACACCTTCACAACATTCTGTGCAATAACCTGCTCATGCACAGATGTGCAAGTTCTTACTGACTTTCAATCATTATCACTGTGTGCAATATGATGTGCAGCAATCTTTCCAAGTGCAATATCAGTACTTTTGTGTATAGTACTTATCTACTATTGTCTCTGTTGTAAGCAGTAATGGACTCAATATAGAAAACAAAACACTATTTGTGTTACTAGTTAATTCTTTAACAGTAAGTTATCTATCTATATCTATCTATCTATATGTAATTTCTTCTGATTCTTTTTAGCAAAAAACATCTGATTCTGATTCTGGTACCCACCTGTGGACACCGGGCGGCGCTGTAGCAGTCTCCAGCAGTGGCGTAAGGTACCTTGTGACCTTCATGAGTGAACGCGTACGTCCAGTCCGTGGCTAAAAGGCAAAGAGAAGAAGCCACGTTCACTAACGCTGGCATTCAATAACCTTCAATATGTGTGGGTGTGGCCTGGGTACGGTGTAGTCGCCATTAAACTTTATAACCGCTTGGCATTTTAGAGTCGTGAGCTCGTAAATGTGCTTCCGCTATGATAAGTGTGCTTTAGTAGACCCTAATCTGACCACTTTTCCTTTCACAGGTCACCACCTATGGCAAAATAAGGATAATATGAGGGTAATTTGAACCAATCGACCCCTTGCCTTGTAATTGTGAGCTTTTTAGCCGCCACAAACAGCTCTCTTAAAACCATTAACCCCTTCATGCTTGAGCTTAATTAAATGCTGGGCAGCGAGCGCACTGGGACAGCAGCAGCTAGGCTTCCATGCTAATCTCAGGCCGGCGTGTTCGCCAGATCGCTGACATTAGACAGAGCTGTAATTAAACAGACTGTTTATTCTGGATCAGTTCGGCCTCCCCCCCACAACAGGTCCCCCATTACAGAGGAGAAGAGTGTCATTAACCTCTCTAAATGCCTGGCTGACACCTTCTCTGGCCTAAAAAGGCCTTACAGGGTACTACGCACACTCCTCTGGTGGTTTTTCTTTCCGTCAAACCCTTTAAATCTCCAAAAACAGCAGCATGTCTGGAAAGAATGAAGACATGTGGTTTGTGCTATTTTAGCCAAATCATCAGGCTTAGAATTAAAGAGCAAAACTCACTCAGTCCATTTTTTGTGATTTTTTTAGGTAACACAATATTTGTACATTTCCTCTTTATGTGCCATAATATAACTGAACAAAACTCACTCAGGCCTTGCATAAAACACAGTACAAGATCGGGTGAAATTCCAAAACTCACTCAGTCTAGTCGCATAGTAGAAAGACAACTGTCATTGACTCTATGCTGTGTCATGTAGGAGGAGATAAATATTAAACTTGTGCATCATTTTGTGACATTGATATTGATTTAGTTCCCCATACTAAATTGTGCAGGTGTTGCACCTTAGGAACAGGCAATGAAAAATTTATACTGTGAGAAAAAAGCTGAATTTTTTTTCTCCAGGGCAAAGATTATAAACTTTCATTGGCAAATTAATGAGATTTTCAAGCAGAAAACAAGGAATTATTACTTAGATTTGGGACATAATGTCGAGTTTCTAGATAAATATGATTTGCTACCAAGCTGGAAGACAGTCACATGCAAAAAGATGGTAAAATTAAGTTTTTCTGCATTTTTGCAAATGATCTATTACTACATAAGTTCAATGCAGAAATGTGTAATGTGTGTTTTTTGTTACCTATGAAAATCAACAACACATGTAATTTGACGAGGGTTGCCCAAATCTTTGCCCACAACAGTACGATATTATTACGACTTAAAACTGAGAATATTATGCCAATCTATCAGTGTGACCCTTCACATGCATAGAAATGTGATGCTTTTGATGGAGCTTTTGAAAGGAATATCGCATTCTTATTTAAGGTATTTTTAAGGTGTTAAAGTCTTTTATTTAACTATTTTGCTGCAAAATGTGTTATTTTTGCAGAGAGAACACTAAAAAGTGCACCTTGTGATGGTGAAACACCACTGTATTCAGAGGCAGGAGGTTTGATAGTAGTTTTTTTTTAAGGGTAGTGTATTAATCTGAGTTTAAAATGAAATTTTGGGAACATATTTAGGGGCGTTTTTAGGGTTTCAACTGTAAAAATAGGCATTTATGTGCATTTTTCCGACCACATCACAAATGCGAGGTTTTTCACAATTTGTGGGTGCTCTTGGAAACAGAACCCCAGCAAATTTCAGGGGTCGACTGTACAGGCTCAGCTGGCTCAGGCCCCCACAGGCCAGCCCACAGCCTTTGTGTAAACGTCTGTCTGTAGAATGACAGCTATGTCTGAGGCCAGCAGCACTGCGGGCCAAACCAGCCTCTCCATAATCTCTGTTATTTCCTGTTCCTTTCAGGACCGCGGGCCATATGTTTTGCTTTTGCTGTGTCCCTCTCTCCCAGGCATCTGATCGTGTGGGGAAGGGGGTTCTCTGGGATTCATTTCACCTCATAACCGCAAAGGCTGTGACGCACATGCCAACCGGAACTTCAGTTCTCGTGGGGGCGCTTCAGATTAGCGGAGGGATTGCCGAGGACACGTGCGAAACTTAACGCACTTTCCTAAAGCACCGGCTGCCGAGGCCACATCGATGGAAACATTATGCTCAAGCCTGTTCGATTGTAATCTGCTTGCAAAGGCTCAACACATATCATATAACACTTTGAAACTCACACTACAAAGTGGTCTCTGCAGGAAGGCTAAACTTCGCCTAAACATCTCCAATCGGCTGAGACACATTTATACTTTGAAGAAATCTTCAGATATGTCCCAAACTACTGACTGCATTTGGAAAGGGAACTGGTCTCATTCAGGCTGGGGACACAGAGGACATGTTCCATTTTATCATCACCACAACTGTTATATACAGCTTCGGGAAAATATGAAAGACCACTACAGTTTATTTGGAAATCTCTATGAGTCTGACAATCAGTGTCCTACACAAATTCCTACACAAGCACCACATTCTGCTTTAGGTGGGACCTGATTACTGATCAACTGCATCTTATTTAATGAGTAAAAGTATAAAACACTGCTGTAATTCACACTCTCCTCTCACAATGAGACCAGCTGGATGGTAAAACACCACTAGAAGTTCGTCAAAGGTAATAATTCCCATTTTGTTTAGCAGTGAACAAGAGATTTGTTTTCTTCTAAATATTCAAGTTCTGTTAAAGCTGCATTATTTCTCTTGTTCTGATGCTTTGTCTTTTCCTTTTAAATGAAGCTTTAAAGAACAGTAGTTTTATTTGGAAATGAAGGGAAATATTGTCAGCAGTTTTTAAAAACGAAGGCAAATCTCTTCAGTTCAATATTCAATCGTATGAAGGATAAAACCTGAGAAACTGAAAATCTTTGCAGCGGTCTTATTTGTTTCCGGAGCTGTGTATATTATATCTTCCTTTATGTTATGTCGTTTCTACTTTCTTCTTTTGTAAAGTTCACTTTGTTGCTGTCACAATGCATATCTTGACCCCTCCCCACTACTCTTCTTGAAAAATAAGGCAATTAGTCCCCAGATCCCCATGTGAAAGGGGACCTTTACCAATCAAAAGTTCTCATTTAACGATTTACACCACAGATTAATATTGAAAACATCACCTATTGCTCTCACTCTTGGCATTTTCAATCAGATTCAAGTAAAAGCTACAGGACTCAGTCTACCACTCCAGCATCTAGCAGGCTTAGCTTAGCTACAGCTCAATGACTTGGCGGGGGCTCGTGTGGTGTCTGACTCACTGATGATGGTCATTTTGCTGAGGTCCAGTCTGACCCGCGTGAAGGTGGACAGGCCGGCGGCTGTGTAATCTCGACGACACTGACAGTCCTCTCTCCTGCTCAGGTTGGACGGGCACTGGGTGGGGTCCATCAGCCTGAACAAATCACCCAGAGGAGCAAAAACACAGTGAATAAACTGTGGCTTTCACTGAGGATATCATGCACTGCAACCAAACCACTCTCTAATATCAGGTCTGGGTGGATAACAGCCTTACCACTATCCACTGATCTGACCACTGTCATAAAACCTTGTAGGTTACGCTACATCTGTTAATGTAACTCAAAAAACTTGACATGTTCACTTAAAAAAAAGCGGTACTGATATACTATGAGACTATCCTTAGAAAAGTTTCACGCATTATTCATAATCAGGTTGATAATTAGTTTGTAGACAGTTTATAAATCATTTATACACAGTTAATAAAGAAACCTTTACTCTTGTCATGCACTGCCGCAGGTTCATCATTTGATGAGATCTGGTGTTTTAATGGTAGTAGTATGTTAACAAATACCTGGTGAAGTTACAGTTTAACTTTCTGCCTGAGAAAGAGATGCAACTCAGAGGCCATGACAAAAAGAGAGCCTACATCTAGGTAGCAATCTCACAACAACAAACAAGAAACATGTGTCTGTATAGGTTGCACAACTGAGATTGAACTTTCCTGTACACTGTTGTTGGGTGCATCAATACTGTAGGATTACACAGTTATTGGGCCGAGACCTTTTCTTGTGAACTGAAAGTTTTTCTTCATAAAAAGGGCCTCGTCTGTTTTGTTTTCCTTATAAATGCAATGATCTCCATCCTACCTGAATCCAAAAACCTCGGAAAAGTTCTCCCGCTCCCCGGCCGTGAGGGTGATGTATTCTTTTGGATCGTTTGTATCCATCTCAGAACAGTAGATCTGAGGGGAGAGAGAGAGAGAAAGAGGGAGAGGGAGCGAGAAATTGTGAGAGAGATTTAACTATATTCCCTGCAACAGGTGGTCTGGTGGTGAGCTGTAAACAGGTAGAAATTCTCTTTAGGGTGGAAGGAACAGCTTTTCATTTGAGATTAGCCATTAGCTGTTAGCCGACCACTGGGCTCAAGCCTGCTGGATCTGTTTCCTTCAGCACCCTCTATGCCTCCAAGATTTTCCTCAAATGAAGTATATAATGGTAAGGAATATGCTGCCTCATGCCCATTGATTATTTCTGTTATAGAACTTTAACCTAATTATATCTATTTAAATGTTTTATTAGTGGTCAGGTGCATGCAGGGTTGATGGTTCCTGAAGTAACCCAGATATGCTACAGTTTCACCATCAACATTATTACAAAGAAACTGTCAGAAGGAATGTGCAGGTTCATTTGTGGGTTTGAATATTGAATATAATTGTTACATTTATTCTGAGGACACTAGAACCCATGGTTCCATTCACCACCTCTTGTTTTTCTACAATGAACCATTTCACATCAGACCGCTCTAAATGACTCTACATGATTGTTTTGTGGTGGGAAATTGGTGGATCTGTCATGAAAATCATAACCACTGAAAATGTACCTTTTTGACCATGTGAGTGGAGAGTGATCAAATGTGGTGTGATTCTCACTTTAAGTGCTTTGCCCTGCACATTCAGAACCTGCTCTCCATCAGACACAACACCAGCCTGGACCTGCACATCCCTGCAGCTGTCAGGCAGATGACCTGAGAGAGAGAAAGAGAGAGAGAGAGAGAGAGAGAGAGAGACAGAGGCAGAGAGAGATAGACATTGAGAGAGAGAGAGAGAGAGAGAGAAAGAAAGTCAGAGAGAGACAGAGTGAGAGAGAGAGAGAGAGACAGAAAGAGAGAAAGAGATAGATAAGGAGAGATAGAATAAAATATATTCATTTATTTCATTTATCAAGTTGTTCAAATTAAAACGTGTATTTTGTGGTCATGATTATGGATTTTTTAACCACATAAGTTTAACAGCAACTTGTTGTGCCACAATGTAAGTACTGTCAATGAATCCATCAATCCTTGATCATGTCAAAGTTATCTGTGGCCTGGATCACAACCATAATTAGCCTCGCTCTCTCCGGGCATGTAGCACAGCACCTCTTCCTACCACTCAAGGTGTTGCGACCCAATGTCTCTATCAGATGACTTATTATCATAGGCAGTTATTGTTCTCCTCAAAGCGTGTTGAGAAATCCAATGATGTTGCCTTAAAGGCATGTAACGTTTCAAGTTATATAAACTATTGTTAAAGACAGTTGTACATGTACAGTTCTATCAGTGATTATTAATGAACGTTAAAGAAGTAAAGTGTACATTCTAAAGTATATGATATCATCTTCAGGTCAGATTCAGCAAGAAAAGTCTAGTTTTGAGTAGTTTTCTCTAGGATAAGTAAAGTCTGTTTAGGATTTGCCATGATAACATTAAACTGTATTTTGATCTAGAATCTCGCCTGAAAATACAGATAGCCTCAAGCTAATGTGCTCCGGGAGAGCTTGGCCTGAGTGTTATGACAGCTCTGAGGTGTGTGGTGTACATTCCACACTCACAGGAGGGGTTACTGCAGGCCTTCCGGCCCTCGGGTCTGGAGGTGGAGGGGCACTCATCACTCAGGTCTCCTTCTGCTGAAACACACTGTACCGAGCGCTCCATCCAGCCATTACCGCAGCTCACAGAGCACTGCATAGACACACACACACACACACACACACGTACACAAACACATACATTGCAGAACAACCAAACAATAACACACATTAATAACAATAACGCTCCAGCTGGATTATTTTTCTAATTAATGATCCACTGATGCCCGATGCATCGTGTACCTATAGTAAAAACACTCACAGGTCCCCAGATGCCCACTCTCCACGCGTGGCCAGGGGAGCAGGGGGGCAGGCTGCAGGCCATATAGCTTTCAGGAGGGGTCCCGGGACAGTTTGAAGAAGCCTGGTTACCATACTCATAGTTTTCAATCCCAGCATGCACTTCACTGCAGGACACCAGTCTCCTCCGATAGCCCTGCCCACACGTAACGGAGCACTGGAGAGGAAAACAAACCAAACAACCCACAACATAATTAGGTTACAAACACTTTATCTGTGCTCATCAACAGCTTCAGCCACGTCTCGGCAGCTCTTTCTTCGATAGTCGCTTAGGTTTTAGGTATTGACTGGATAAAATTGTGGAAAACACCAAGATATTTGGTCTAAATGACATCAAACAACTTCATAAATTCTAGCTATTAAGTCGAAAAAGCTTAGGCGTAGTAAACTATCTCTGCCTTTTTCTGATTTATAATCTATAAAAGTGGGGCATTACAGAAAATTTGAATCTTCATTTTGTATCTTCATTTAACTATATATGTAGTTGTTATTTTCCCGTTTCTTTTATAACCATAATATCTAGAATCTGTTGGAACACTCTGTGTAATTCAGCTAGAGATTTTGGTCATTTACCACTAGAAAATCCCCTAAATGTATTTTATTCTATTATGTTTGCACACTGTACAGATCTCGTTTCTCACAGTAATGTTTGTTTACTTTACACTTTGTTTGCAATTTTTTTCTTGCCTTAGTCCAGCCAATTCTCTTTAATCGTAAATTATTTGATCATTTTATCTAATGGGTCGACTTGGGGGAATACATCACTACATGTTGTATTTGAATAATTACACGTGTGACAAAATAAAGAAACTTGAATTCTTTTTTGTTCAAAATAATAATGAAACTTGCCATCATGTGACTCACTAACGTTAACCCTGTTAATACTTAGAACCTACTCTCACCTCAGTCCAGTCCCCTGTGATCCAGATGAACTCGCAGGGCTGAGCGTTACACAGCTCGGTGTCTGGGGGTCTCTGCTGGTCTGAGCAGTACATCTCATGGACCTCGTGCTTGTTGTGATCCAGGCACCCCACGGTCCTGCGGCGACGGCCGGAGCCGCATGTTACGCTACACTGTAAGGACAAAGATCAAAATATAAATTGCGAAAAATCGGAAAAATAAATTTTTTTGCTCCTCATTGTTGTTCAGCATGTACTCCTGTCTCCTGTTTTTTTTCCCAAACCAGAATCATGTCTTTTTCTGATTTGACTAGAAATAAAAGAAAAGAAAAAGGGAATTTTGCACAGTTCTGTCGGTGTACTGCCATGCTGGGTTCAATACACCGTGAAAGCCGTCGGAGTTTGGGACCCCCTGGCCCCGCATCGGCCACTGTGGATGTTCTGCGGCGCTTCCTCGAGCGAAAGGAGGATGAGGTCATCTCTGAGCGGAGCACTTAAACACACATCACCCTGTCTCGTACCCTTAAGCTGGAGTGGAGGGAAAACATCCCGGTATCTGAGAAGAGGCCTTTAAATCACTGTAGTGGGATTCAGGGTCCATTTATCTGAGGGACGGTGTACCGAGAGCCAGCATTAAAGATAAAAGCAGGCCATTACATTTAAACTGCTGTGACACTGTGCACTTAAGCCCTGATGGTTTTCCATTTTTGTGGCGTGTATGGGAATGTGTGTGTGTGTGTGTGTGTGTGTGTGTGTGTGTTTGTGTTGGATTGAGTCATGCCCTGAGCGGGACTGATTATCTTAGTCGTGTTTTGGAGGCCTCTGCATGGCCTCACACGTCACACACACTGTAAACCACTTCAGCTCTTACGAACACACACTCCATCTGCTCCTTATCCCACTTTACATCTGATCCTTGCCAGGAGCCTCGGTTACGACGACAGGGGTATTCCCTACGCCAAACAGAAATGTAATCATCACACTCAAAAAGCCTGGCACGCCTGTCCGGCGAAGGCTTTCCAGAATTCCTAGAAGCAAAAGCACATGAGTGACGCATGTCCATGAACGAGGTATGCGAGAAGTTCCATCAGAAACAGAAAGGTCTCACACTTCTCTTTACAAGAAAACCTTCCCAAAAACGTTCCCATATCGCCTCATTGCGTCACCCACCAGACAATAGTAATAATAATAATAATAATACTGCTACTACTACTAGCTACTACTAATCATAGGCTACATTTATATAGTGCATTTCACAAACCCAAGGTCACTTTCACAGTAAAAAAAAAAAAGAAAGACACGCATAAAAATCAATTTTACTTGGGCCTGGTGGAAGAGAAATATGAATTGAAATGAAAGGTCTTCAGATCACATTTAAGGGAGATAGAGCAGCAGTCACGGAGGGTTTACGGAAGTGTCTCCACTCACTTGTCTGTGTGTGGAGTAAGAGTGGAACTGGGTAACTTGGATGGGTCCCCTTTTATTAAAATTTAAGATAATAAGGTAAGAAAGAACTACATTTATCCCAAGGGTTATTCTTATGTCAGTAGCATGCTCAGTGCAACAGAAGAACAAAATAAGACAATTTTTAAAAAGAAAATAGGCGGTAAACTATTAATTGTAGTGAAACCCAATTACAGACATTGTTGTGCCGAGATAAACTGTAACACTGACATTGCTGTGTTTAGGATTCAGTGTCAGTAGTGCAAAATCGCTTATGAAAGTGACAAAAAGTGATAGTAAAGAGAAAGTGATAATAAAGGTAATATGAAAGTGATAATAAGGAAAAAGAACATCAAGAAAAAGAATTATAATAAGGTGCACGTGCACCGAGTGCCAAACAGCCTTAACGAGCCAGGCTGACCCAGGGAGCGGTCAGCGCCGCACTAATAAACTCCAGCTGCTCCTCCTCTCGCGGCGGGGGGGCGGAGACGCCTTCACCACAGCGCCGCTCTCCACACTAATTAGACTTTTCTTCGGAGTTCTCTCATTTCACGCTGCTACATGACCCAGATTCAAGGCCTCCTAAACCGTTCATCCTTCTTTCCCACTCTGAAGGCTAATCGTAGTCTTAAGATTAATTCAGCCATTGGAACAAATACACATGCTATGAGAGTGAGGAAGAAGGGGCCCATATACTAGCACGCACATATTCTCATTTTCCAGAGGGAAATTCAGCTTTCAATCACATCAAGCTGGCTGGGTTGAATTGATATGCTGTTTCTGAAGCATCGCAGCTGCTCAAGTCACGTTTGGTGACGATTTTTCAATAAAAAATCAAATATACTCAAACAGGAGTGTTTATTTTTTTATCGCATTGTCTGAGTCTGTCTTGAATCTGTGAGTTGACCAAGTGTGATGCTTAATATTACAGTAAAAAAAATGACAACTGCTATTTTAATTTTCAATTATAAATATCAGGCTTTTCTCGGCAGAAACTATTATAAATGGTTCAACAACTGCTGTCGATTATTAAGTAAATACAATATTTTTTTTGGAGATCTTTCCATAATTCTGTCACGTCCATCATTTATTTGGCAACTTCTATGATTTAATATATAGTATTATAAAAAGTTCAGATCATTTTAGGAAATACTATTCATTATTCAGTAAATAGTTAAAAAAGTGCACTGACTCTAGATAAACTTTGTATTAAATATTATAAACTGCTCAGTAAACACTATAATATTCAAATTTCCCACTTGTGGGACTAATAAAGGTTTATTTTATCTTGTATAAATCAACAACCGCAATAAATTTTATTAACATCAACTACCATTAACGTGTGAGAGAAAAAGGATTTGGATGATGGAGACACATGGACCATAGCAATATAAGAACATACATTGAAGTGAAAACTGAGAACATTAATATGCACATAAATCACCAGCCCTCAATCAGGCGTGTTCAGTTCACAGCTTGTCAGCACTGGAGTGCTGTTCAGGAAGGTGTGTGTGAGCGTGAGTGAGTGAGTGAGTGTGTGTGTGTGTGTGTGTGTGGACTGAGAACAGAGGCATATGATTTCTATCAGAGCAGAACTCTACTCTTCACGGCTTCCAAAGTAGCACTGGCAATCTGCCAGCTACCAGCTCTGAGAGGTGTTCCAGTTTAACGGTCCACCCCTCTCTCTTTCTCTCTGTCTTTCTTTTTCCCCCCCACCCCCTCTCTCTTTCTCTCTCTCCTCCTTCTCTCTCTCTCTATCTTTCTCTCTCTCTTGATCTCCTTTCTCTACTCTCTCTCTCTCTCTCTCTCTCTCTCTCTCTCTCTCTCTCTGTATTATTATGTCACTCACCCCTTGCCACTCTCCCAGGCTCCATCTGTAATGTGCGGGACACTCCTCCTGGCTGCAGGTCTGGGTGGACGCTGGGCGGGGGGAGCGGGAGCACTCTGAATCCGCCGTCCTGCGCTGATCTCCAATCTGACAATGAACCTCTCTCCGCTGCAGGCCGGCTCCACACGAGGCCGAACACTACGGAGTCAGACCGGGTAAGCCATCAGCATGTTTACTCCATAATTCAGCTTCTCATTCAGTCATTCTACTGAAGAACCAGCATTCAGTAGTAAACATTGACCCTCCAGTAACTCCCAACAGTGAATACCTGTGGGTTCTGCAGTTATGAGGGTGAGGAAACCCTCACAGTTAGTTGAACTTACTGGGGTATGCATGGGGAAAATAGTATAAATGATTAAATCTAGGAGGGACAAATGCACTCATTACTGCGCTGAGTAAAGTGTGAGGGAATTAATAATGGTTAAAAACGGTCATGTATGAACATATGACTGATATTTCACCCTTTTTTATTATCAATAATTAAACTATGCTGTTTAAAAGTTTAGATTCTAACCTCCAAAATTCATTTGTGCTTACATAAAGTTTTTTTATGATTTAAATTGAATAGCTACTGTCTCGTTTTGCTAAAAGAGAAACTATCACACAAGTTTTTTTCTGAGGTTTAATGTGGTAATTTAAATAAAGGTATATTTATATATTTAATTCAGACCAGTTTGTGTATGATGTCTGAGAACATTCGATTCTGACTCTTCTGAACATTCGAACTGACCCTTCTATTGGAGAGTGAGGTTTGAAGCTTAAGCAGATTTTTAAAATCATCTCTTGAACTCTTGAAGACCATGTAACAGTCATTTAATGTCCATATAATGTCAATATATCATATAATGTTTACATGCAGCCATGAGAGGAAAAACTTTTGTAATTTGTCATTTCTGGGTCTGTGTAAAATGTACGGGTCACTAACAACCACACTTGATAAAAAATTCCAATTTAAAAATAGTTTGGAGGAAAAAAAAACAATCCATACAAATACTTTATTATACCTTGGAAATGTTAAACTACACGACACTCTTGCATAATTTTACAACAGCTGAAATTAAAACAGTGATGCTAAGAGCAGAGTGTGTGTGTTTTTGTGACTCTGTTTCATCCATAAGAAACTGAATCAGGAGTGAAACTGCTGCAATGTAGCATATGACACACACACACAAACACACACACAAACACACACACACACAAACACAAACACATTGCTATAGTTCAGAAAATAATAGTAGCCTGTGAAATTTACACACACAAACACTGCCACAAATTGTACAAACAGTGAACAGAAAAAAGGAAATGTTTTTTCCATGGCTGTATATATGTATATATATTATATATTATATATTATATGTAATATCACAGAGGTTAAGCCAAGCGTTGGACTAAATTGCAGTCCCAATGGCGAATAAAAAGTAGAAATGATTTTGAATCTTAACAGGGAGGCCCTATGAAAGAGGACCTCCATGTCCTAAATATCGAGGCACCTCCGCTAACTGCAGAATTCAGATGCTTTATGCAACTGAACTTTAATAGTGTGCACACAGCTGCAATAATCCCTGCAGACACAATGGGACTCTTTGGAAGAGGTGAAAATTTCATCGAAACAAGTGGCCTTGTTATAACATTTTAATGAATGATCCTTATATTTAATAACAACAGAAATCAAGACAATGTAAAGGGTATAAAGGGTTAAAACCTCTATAACGTGTCTTCTATTATCTTTACATCCACCATTGCCATATTATAGTAATAAATAAATTTTTTATTCAGAATATACTGGTGTCTGCTCCCTTATGGAGGTTATAGAGGTTTTAATACCCTGAACGTAGCATTGTCTAGATTTCTGTTGCTATTAAGTATAAGGAATTTCATTAAATTGTAATTACAGTTTTATGTTATCAATGTTTTATATTACTGATGTTTCATGTAGCTTTTTAGCAAATAGCAAAGCAGAGTGATATTATATAAGGATCCATTTAAAAATACTAATAATGTTAAAAGAATAACTGATATAAAACTGGTATAAACATCTGTTATGTCACTGACATTAGAAGCACATTTAAAGTTCATATAACATGTATTTGTATGCCCGTGCCATTTCAGTGTAGTTCCTGACTCTTTGATATGGTTCTCTTAAAGGGTAATTACGCTGCATTTTCAAAATTTGCACATAAATCATCAGTTTAAACAGAGTCATTCCGAATATTTTGATGTAAAAATTCTCAGTTTCAGAGACACAAGAGATGCTCACGGCAGGGGTGATAGGAACCAGACGTCCAGTTAAAGTTTAAAGTCTAAAAAATTTCCCCCACAGTAAAGTGCATTGGTGGATACTAAGACGCTCTGACCAAGACACAAGGTTCTGGTTTTAAACCTGTTTTATATTTATGTTTACATTTGTTCGATAATATTTCATGTTCCATGCCTCAGCTCAATGAACAACCTTGATTTTGAGAAAGACACAAAATACTACTCATAACTGCTATTATTATTGTAATTGAAATCATGATAGTAACCAAAGAAAACGTTTTTGTTTTTTGTTTTTTTCCAGCTTGGCCACTTTTTTTCCATCATCTTTATATATAAAGTCTCAGAAGACATGTGCAAATTCAGGGGGGTATCGTAAATCTAATGGTTATATCTGAGCTTAGACATTGTGACTTCTGGTTCCATTCACAGCCACTTTAAAGAAATCTGAGCTAATTTCTCAGCAATTAATCTTTTCAAACCGATCTGTTTATTTACATCTCAGAAAATCATCTCTCTTCAGTTAGTCTGTAGGTGGCCTTGGTGTTGTTTCAGCAATTCCTGACTGAGGTTTCATGCAAGAAAACATCTAAAGCCTCCTTAATGGCATCTGAGACTCATCTGAAATCTGATAAACTCTAATAATAACTAGAATAACTCCAATAATTTCCAAGCATGTTATTCACTTTGCTGTTAGAGGGCTGTTGAAATTTCATTATAATTTCTCGGTTTCTCCCTAGAACACGGTTTAAACAAAGTACTGTTCAAAAATCTCAAACCACCCTTCATTTCTTCATATTTAGCTTCCAAAGATCTTTCTGCCGTGTATTACTTGTATTTTTAATGTAATCCTGATGAACAGTTCTCCTGGCTTCTTGAAGGACTTTCATTTTTGTCCAAAATTTGACCTTTTTAAAACTTGATTTAAAAAAAAATTAAGACAAACAGTGACCTATGTATGAACCACTCCAGCAGTACAAAGCACATCTAACTGAAGTCCTGAACCAGTGAAGAACCAGGAGAAAATGTTTCCAGATGATCAGGCGGTGATAAGTATACTGGTGATGCTGAATGCTGAGTGGTTGGAACTCCTTTTGCAACCCGTCGCAGTAAATCATTTGACCCCATTCCTTTCATTTAATCCACTCAACATCACAAAGATAGGGGAGTTTGACAGACGTATTTTTGCATGGTGATTCAAAGGAAAATATTTAAAAAATAGGGATGGCTCAAGACTTTTGCACAGTACTGTATCTGTGCCTATGAAGGAATTTGCTGTCTGGATTCTTTCCTAGACTCAGACTTGGCCTAAACCTAGACTACAAATATTTTTTTCCAGTGTTGGTTCACCATTGGTACTGTGGTTTAGTTTAAAACTAGGACTAATCCATGTGCTGGAACACCAGACTATAGTGCAGATGGAGCCATTTGTGCATATTTTTTATTTCAGAGAGGCTCAAGAATCATTTAACAAAAAAAAATCTAAGGGGCAATAGAAGGACATTTTATGATCTTCAGAAGATGGGAAACTGCTTAATCTACCAGCCTCACTGTTCAGTAAAAGAGTGTATTTGTTTTCACATGTTCTCACTTGACGTTTAGGTTGTTAGACACTGTCTTGTTATTTCAGGTAAAGCGGACAGGGTTTAAACTCATGGGCAACACAACATCAGTCTGGGCAAATCTCAAAAAGTGAATTATTTCATCACATGTAACTCAACAAGTCTTTACTAAATATTGTCTGTCTTAAAATATTCATATACATATTTTTCTTGAAGAATATATCATTAAATAATAGATAATACGCATTCTAGGATTTTCAGAGATATTTCATCCTCCAGTATCTGTTTTATGAATATGTATGAATTTGTATGAATATGTATTCCCCCTACTCTATAAAATCCCAATAGTAAATACTTTATGAGGAAACCAAGTTTTTTTGTTTTTCCTATTGGTACTGCTTTGCTGTAACACCTCCCAATTAAAAAAAATATATTTTAGCCCAAAAGAATAACAGTGCCTAGTTCATAGAAGTGCCTAATTCTAATCCCTAAAAGTTACTACTAACTAGTGCATTACTTGATCCTACAATTGCACTATTTTCTAATTATACTCACCTATTTAAACCCTAGAACTCAGAGTGTATGAGTAAAATTTGAATAGTATAAATGATATAAAACAGTCTAGTCTCCTATGCGCTTGCTATGTTTGCTGCTCTTTCTCTCGACACGCCGCTACTTGGCCGCTCTCTGGTGCCCCTACCCCCGTGAGGTTTCCCCACCCACTGTCCTTAAAGTTCTCCTGGGTTCAAAGATCTGTTATACTTAAAATAACAAAAAATTATTCTTCATGGGCATTTGTTTGTTACACCATTTTAAAACCTCAGTAGCAGTTATTATTATTGCATTTTAAATGACAATACGTTTGGTTCTACGTGATATAGGAACACCAAACGAAGCTCAGCATGACGTCCAAGACTTCGAGCATCAGCGCAAACCAAGGGAACTTCCATAAGGGAGTTGTTTGGCCATATGGCTACGATTGATCATTTGTTGTGTTGCTGCTCTAAGGGTTAACTGGACTAACAATGTTTTTACCTAAGTATGTTTGGACGACCCTACACACCTCTAAATTTGGCACAAAACATCCAAGTGCATTCAGTCATCAACAGTAATAGGTACCAGACTGCAGCTGGGGTCAGGTTGGAACACGAGTGTGGGGTGAAAGAGTTCTCGCTTTCAGCGTATTGTTCATGCACAGATGGAATATGACCCTTGTTGGAATTAGTCTGGAAGCTCTCCAGCCTGGACTGGAGAAAAGGACAGGATCGACCGCCCCCACTTGTTGAACAATAACACTGAGAAGATTCGACCTAGTTCTACTCTTAATATTCAGATCAACAAATGCAAGACTGTGTAAATGAATTAATGCATAGATGAGGAGATCAATGATTTTGCTACTATTATAATGATAGGTTTTTTTCATTAGAACCTTAAAAAAAAAGTTCTACTAAAATTGTACAAAATTTACCTCAGATTTAGTCAATTAGCAGCTTCTGGAAGTGGCTGAATCTGCAGGGTTAACATTGGTAACAATGACTAGAAGTAACCAAATCTGTGAACATGGTTTAGGACATGGTATGACATACTGAGAGCTAAAAAATAAACAAAACATCTTAGCACCACATTATCAAGTGTATACCATCTCAACAAACATCTTGAAGGATATTTTAATGATGGAGTTTTTGGGGACTTTAGCCTCACTGTACCAGTTCTCAACTGAAGAGGCAAAATCTTGACTATATCTATATCTGCTTTAATTGGCCCAAATCTGGACACAATCTAGACAGATCTGGCATGTCAACAAAATCTCAACTATATTTGGGGCGATTCACTTGTGTAAATCAGATTGAATTAACTATAATACAGGGCAGCCAATCAGAGAAGAGGTCATTTACATATATTAGTCTTAAATAAACAGCCTGTTAAATTCTAATGTAACAGAAGAGGTTGAAAAATGGTAATGTAAAAATAAATTATGATTAAATTATGACTATAATGTTTCAGTACACAAACAAATATTGATATCAGTATTCCACAGTATAATGATATCGTGATTGATATATTGCGCAGCTCTGATATATGGACGCAGTTATAACAGTAAGCACAGTAAGGCCGTGTGTTAAAGTGTGTCTCCATTACTTAACGCATACATGCAGTTTTATAGGTGAGCTTTTATGAGGAAAAGGTGCAGAAATGTGAAGCTGTTGATCATTACATGTTGCTCTCCAGCTTGTAAAGTGCTTTAATTGGCTCAAATCTGGGCACAATCTAGAGAGATCTGGCATGTCAACACACAGAGAGAAAAGAGAGAGAGAGAGAGAGAGAGAGAGAGAGAGAGAGAGAGAGAGAGAGAGAGAGAGAGAGAGAGA
>JBBMFX010404301.1:0-17821 GCA_037832545.1 Rhabdalestes septentrionalis
CCCTGCCCTTCTGTTGTTGGCTTTTTAAAACTTAATTTAGTTTGATGCAAGTTCTTCTTCATGTCTGCATTTCGCTCAAGACCGCACTACGATGTATTAGCTTACGTGAAAAAAAATATACAATCAGTCTGACAGCTTTCCCGACTCGCTGAATCTCTCTGAAGTGCAAAGACAGATAGAGGCGGAGATTTCACTTGAGATTAGACAGAGAATGTGAATTTAATTGGGAGAAAATACAGACGACGTATGGATTCGGACACGGACCGGGTTGTGTGTTTGGCATTGATCATCACTGCTGGATTTCAGCTTTGACTAATTAGAAATTTTGGGAAGAAATAGGACACGACCTCTGTGTCCTCAGTGGTAGATACGGCACTGGTAGTTCTGTGTCTGAATATCACCCATATGTCTAAGCAAGGTTGCAAAGTGTCTGTTTTTTGACTGGGGAGTCCCGGTTTGTTATAAACCACAGCCTTTTCTTTTTTGTTTTCATCCATTTTATGGACATTTTTAATGACCAGTTCAAGAAGCTTGTGTACTGAAGGCTGCAGAATAGTTTTGTCAGTTTAGCAGCATGCAGTAACAAAAAAAAACGCTTTTTTTTTAATAGTCCAACTTAGTTCAATTGTCCAACTGACAGACGTGCTGAAAACTGTCAGTGATTCCCCATGCTGCTGGTAAAGTCCGACGGACGCTTCAGGAGTTTCATGGCCGGAACAGAGAAGCTCTGGAGTAACTTCTATACTCGGACCATCAACCAGCCACAAATTTACACCATTCCTTATTTCAGTTACTGAACTTTCTGCCTTACTGTTTCTAACCTGCCTCTCTTCCTCACCGTACCTCACGATATCTAACCTCCCGTCTGTTATTTAAGTCTGTGTACAAACACCAACCAGCACCTTGTACTTCACAGTCCATACACTATTACATGTACACACTTTTTTTACGATTCTAAATGTTTGTTTACTCTTTTTTGTATGGTTAACTTATTTTAACTGTACTGCGTCATAGACTTTTTAAGGGCACATTTCACTTCACATTATAGTTGTGTAACTATTTATGTGGCAATAAAGAATCTAGAATAAATCAGTGATTGTCAGTCAGTGTCCCTGATCGCTGCTGTTTTGTGCCCCCAATGGAGCTTAATAGACCATGATGCGTTATTTTGGTCAAAAATGTTGTCTGAGCACCAATCCGATCAATTTGACATGTTTGTGGATGTGGATGTGTGTGTTAAGTATGAGTACATACATACAAAACAGATGTCCATTGTTGAGTGGGGTGCATGACTCGCTTGTGACTTTTGCTAAGACAGCGTATCCTCCTCGCCTTTCTTTCCTTTCCATAAACACACACACACACACACTCACACACACATGCACACTGCGATTTGTTTATTTTGTCTTCCGCAGCCACATGGTGCCTCTTAATGCAGCAGAAGATCCATCCTCTGTATATTTTCTTCACTTTAGCACTACCATCATTGTCTCTCATTTGAAATAATCCTTGACTTCATTCTCCAATGTGATGTAAACCAACATACACACACACACACACACACACACACACACACTGCTGACTCCGTTCTTGTATTAAAGTCTTAATTATGCTGAATGTGTTTGATGGTTCACAGATGGAAGCGGACTCAGCACCTTTGGTAAATGAACCTTGACGAGATCGTGAGAGATAAAGTTCTTCCCGCAATTGCAGACAGAGGGAACGCTGTTTTTTTTCCAATAAGTTTATAAAGAAAAACAGCAGCGAGTCTCACAGAGCTCAGATCATCACTGAGGCATGTGGTCTCCATATTGGCCTTAATGAGGCGTAGAAGGTGAAATGCAATTGTGTTGTTTTAGAGTCATTTTGTGTCTATTTCTGTACCACCCTTTTCATTTTTTGGTCTGTGGTTGCTGTTGATGTTCAAGAACTCATGCATTTTGTTTGCAGTTATGATATATTTGTGTTTATGTATTTAGAAATCTCATTTGTTACTATCACTGTTTTTGTTACTTTGCCCTTATGACGTGCAAATCACCTCTGTTCTGATTAGTCGACCTGTGTTGTCTATCTCATTCAAAAAACAGTCCAGGCTGCAACACTCCTTGTACCTCCATCGTGAGGGGGCGGAGCTGGACTGCAGTAGGCTAAATAGGCGGATATATGTAAATGGGTTGTTTTTGTGACATCTCAAAAACAATTGATTCAAAAATAGACCAGAGCTTGACTCCCATTTATTGGCTGTACGATCTGTGGAACTAATCGCATGCCCGGAAACTTCGCATACGACGCAAATCTATATTATTGTAAAAAAAAAGCTTTGGTTTCCGTGATATAAGCTCAATGTTATAAGGGGTGTGTGTGTGTGTGTGTGTTTGTTTGTGTGTGTTCCATTATGTGTTTTTGGCTTTATCAGAGAACCACAGACCCAGTGATACACAAAGCTACTTTTCCCCATCCTGTGCCAATCCCTCATACACACACACACATGCATACACACACGCAGACCCCCGCTGAGAACACACAGCGTACCCCGATATACACTCTACCATCTCACACTGTGTAGTTTAATCCTCTTCTATGAATTCTACTACTCACCAGAAAAGGAGCTCAGGGACTGTGATGTCACCCACACACACACACACACGCACTATCAACCTTAAAACCAGACTTGAACTGACTCTTCTGCTTTGTAGTAACTCAGTTCTGTTTCCTGAGGTTCAGTAATCCTAACACACTCTTGTAAAGAGATGTGTGCACACACACACACATACACACTCAGTAAACATACATATAGTCACTGTCATAAAACTTGATTTGAAAAATTGAAAGTGCCTGCTGCCTTTTATCCAGTGTGACCATTTCATCAAACAGAGCAATAGAATGTCTGAGGTTGAGCGTCTGCAGGGAATTACATTAAATATGGGATGAAATATATAAAAGATACAAGTGTGCCAAAACATTAAAATACATAATAAAAATACAACAAACAAAAAAACTGTAATGGGCAGCTGGTTGCATAGTGGTTAAGGCATTCGCCCTGCGATCAGGTAGTCATGGGTTTAATTCCCAGGCCTGCTAAGCACCTGTGAGGTACCCTAAGCGAGGCACCATCCATACACACTGCTTCCCGAATGCTGTGAATGGCTGCCTGCTGCTTCACTTGGTGAATGTGTTTGAATACAGAGAGAAAATTCAACACTGTTCGCACTGTGTACTGTGGTGTGTTCACATAGAATAGAATGGTCAATTTAGTTTAGAATGTGCAGAAGCTAGCAAAATATTTAATTAGACCACATGTGGTCCAACCTTTACACATGGGTATGAGTTAGGAACCTGGATATGAATGTCTGTGTGTGACACCTGTGCGTATATTCACAGATTTGGCCTTTGCCTGAAATGTAAAGATTAAAGAATTTGATTACCACAGTCAACAGATTTCCTGTACCGTGTGACAGAGATGTGATTGGGCCAAAGGGGGTTATGTCGACTCACTCTTGTCATTGATATTCAAATCGTACTAATAAAACTTCAAATTAAAATGGAGTCGCAAAAACCTCACAATGTAGGACAAATGAATCAAAATTTGGATATTACTGTGATGCCATACATGGTGCTGTCAGCTCACAGCCTGAAGGTCCTGGGTTTGAATCGCAGCCAAGGAACTGAGGGTGTTTACTGTGTGCAGTTCAAATGCATGTCAGGTGAATTGAAGATGCTAAATTGCCCTTAAATGTGTGTGTGTCGGTGTGTGAGCATTAGAGTTTAAAATCTAATGTGAGAACCAGATGAAGCCAGTGAAGGGTTCACAGTAGTGGAGTGGTGTATTGAATTTTTGTTTATTGAAGACAAAACTTATTCAAAGCACAAAGGTAACCAAACAGGCCTTACGTACATTTAATAACTGCTAATTGTTATCCAGCTTTGAATGTTATGAAGATATGGTGACAGAAATGTAAGAATAATGGAAAGAAATCAAAAGTAGTCGTAATTGAGCTTATTACAGTTTGTGAGTTTCATTCAGAGCATCACTACTGCTTAGAAATGAAGAAAAGACCTCTTTGCTAACAACACAGAAGCCAATGGGCTGGTGGGTCTTCTGTCCTTTTACTAAGGATAGAGAAATTATTGCTCATGGTGAACAGTAGAGTAGACTGAGGTTATGCTGAAAAACCCAGGCATGTTCCTTTAAGACCAGGCCCTCCTCTTTCCCCGAAGAGTGAGAACAAAATGAATGTGGATTACGACACGTGTGTGAAGATCTGATTGCTCTGTCTTATGACTGAGGCAGTGAGAGGGGGCTCAGAGAGAGGGGAGGAGAGAGGGAGCCAAGAGTGAAGAGTGGAGGAGAGTGGTACTCTGTAGATAAGTCTTTTGAAAGGCCCCAGCCATACCCATTGACCTGCGATTAGTCCGCATGGCCTTTTACACACAGACACCCAGCTGTGTTTCAAATTAGCCTCTGTATGAAGTTCAATACCCCCCCCCCCCCCGTCCCCATTTCTCTCTCTCCTGTACTCTCGCTCTTATTTACAGTACATTCGTATTTTTCTCACTCTATTTTGTCTCTCTCCTTGTCACTTTCTTTCCCTTCTACCACCCGTCCTTCATTCTTACTTTCAATATGTACTTATTTCTCTCTCTCTCTCTCTGTCTCTCTTTCTCACGCTCTCGCTTCTCCTCACTCACTGTTTCTTTTTTCCTACTCTTCTCTTCTTTCTTTCATTCTTACTTTCATTATGTACATGTTTCTATGTCTCTCTATCCTTCTCCCATTCTCTCTCCTTCTTGTCCTCCCTTTCTTTTTTTCCTTCTCTCCCGTCCTTTCTTCCATTCTTACTTTCAATATGTACATTTGTCTCTGTCGTTCTCTCTCCTCCTTGCTCTCTCTCTTTTCTTTCTCCTCAGAACTTATTTTCTGTCCCTTTTTCTCTCTCTACCTTTTTCTCTCCTCCTTGCTTTCTTTGTCTTTCTTTCTTTCTTTTCTTCCATCTCGTTTCCTGCTCTCATTCATTCTTAATTTCAATATATACATATTTGTCTTTCTTTCTTTCTTTCTTTCTTTCTTTCTTTCTTTCTTTCTTTCTTTCTTTCTTTCTTTCTTTCTTTCTTTCTTTATTTAATTCTCTTTCCCCCTCTTCTTAATTCTTACTCTCAGTATTTACTTATTTCTCTCTCTCCCACTCTTTTTATTTATCTCTTTCTCTCCTAGCTCATGCTTGCTTTTTGTGTCTTCTCTTTGTTTTTTTCTCTCTTGACTTCAGAATGTATGTCTTTGTCCCTTTCCCCTCTCTCTTTCTTTTTATGTTCTCTTCTTCTTGTTTTCTCTTTTGGTGACAGTATGTACTTACTTCCCACTCTCTTTGTTTCCTTCTAGCACTGCACTCTCTCTCTCTCTCTCTCTCTCTCTCTCTCTCTCTCTCTCCCTCTCTCTCACTTTCTGACTTTCTCTCTCTCTCTCACTCGCTCTCGTTCACTCACTCATGCTTGAAGATCTGGGTCAATCGTATCAAGAGCTCTGAAGTCCCCTCTGCACGTTTCTTGCATTGAAAATGAGATGTGTGTGTGTGTATGTGTGTGTGACGGGTTGTCTGGGTGTTTGGGATGGTCTGAAGTTGGGGGGAGGGGTATCTGGTGCCAAGAGATGGTGTGTGTGTGTGTGTGTGTGTGTGTGTGCATGTGTGTTGAGGGTATGCTCTAATTAATGAGGTTGCTGGCTTGAACAGCATGGCACCATCACTGGCATATCTCCTTCTGCCTCATGCGAACGTGTCTGTCTTTCTGCCTGGTGTGTTTAACTGCGACTCAGTGACCGCAGTACCTGATGCAGAAGGAAAAATACCTGAATACAGCACTGTGCAAATGTTAACACCCCCCCTGCCCTTTTTTGACTTCCAGTCAAAACAGACAAGGACAAAGTTCAATGATAAAAACAAACATTTAATCAAACAAACCTCAAAAATGTCTGATGGTTTCACTTGTTTGGTTTACTTTTATGCTGCCCCATCTTAAACTGAAGCAGCTGTCTCCTCCCAACAAAAGCCCCTTTTGACCCCTTTTTCATACGTGCTCTCAAGTTTTTAAATGGTAATTCAGTCTGAAGGGCTTGAGTTTAAAAGCAAGCTACATCACAAACCTCACAAACTGCACAAGATCTAGAACAACACACATGAAATTACTGAGAGGGCTCATAATACAGGAGATGGTACATTACAGGAAATATAGCAATGTCTAGTTAAGGGCCAGGGTTGTGTCGAAACACACTATCTATGGGCAGTTCCACAATCTTGGGATTAATTGCCACACCCAAAAATCTGTGCTACATTGCATTGGGGAGTGTGTTATGTTGCTGCTGTAAGGTCATTAATGAATGTTTTGTTGTCTTCATGGTTTTAGCCAATTTGTTATTTGATAGGAAAAAAAAACACTTGGAAAACTCAATTTCTTCAGACATGTGTGAAAAAAATTTCAGATTCTGTATATGAAACTAAAAAGAGGTGGTAATAAGATTTGTGCGCAGAAAGCAGTGCAACATGGTCATGCAAAAGCCATTTTTTAGCTCTAACAAGAGAAAAAAGTCACAGGAGTGTATTTTCTTGCATCATTCAGAAATGTAAGCAATTTGTTGTTCGTCTGTGGTTGTCACCCCCCGTCTAGGTGTAATTTTCTACAGGCGAATGAATGTGTGTGTCCTTGTAAAACACAGTTTCACATTTCTGAAGAGATTAAATTGAAAATTATCGTTAACTTGCTTTTTATGAAAAAAGTATGTTAAATAAAACATTTCCAAAACTGGAGTTAAAAGAGAAAAAGAAAAAAGCTCTGTTCTCGCGTCTGATCCACAGGTTTTTCTGCAAAAAATCCCTGCAGATTTGTGCAGTAAAACTGAAAGCAATTCTCCCGCAAAGAACAGAATCTATTCTAAATGTATGGTGGACACAATAAATAATTAATTGGAGCTTCAGCAGAAATACTTTTAAAATTCTGTTTAGAACAAAGCTCTTTCGACATGAATATTCCTAAAGATACTACATAAAACTAAAAAATACAAAAATACAAATAACAATACACAGTAAAATTAGATTTCATGTTCAGTATATCAGTGTGTACCTTGTGGAAGTCCAGTAATACTGTAATTTCCATCAGAAACCTGGTTTGAATCCGTCCTTCATTAAATTAAATCAGGAGCTGCTGATGGAGTTTCACAATCCAAACAATGGGCGCAGTAACCGGAATCTGGAACTGAACCTGTGTTCTCCTCACCAGCTCACACAATATCTACCTTCTTTACAAATACAACAAATCTTAATACTGCTTTTTTGTTTGTTCGTTTTTATTCCAATGATACCTTTGCTAAAACACACATTACCACAAACTGTGAAACGTGTCTTTAAATGTTATGCGTAGATGCCGAAGACTTTTGCACAGCACTGTATATAAAAAAATTGTGAGAGTCAGTTTATCAGTACTGTGACTCTGAATCCCCTTCATGGCGCATCTGAAACTGATTTCTTTCTCGCTTTTTCTATTGATTACATCATTCGCTCTACCTGGCGTGAAGGACGTTTGTCTGTGGCAAAAAATAAAGACATAAGGGTGTGTGTGTGTGTGTGTATGTGTGTGTATGTGTGTGTGTATTCACAGTGAAATGTCTCTGAGCTAGCATTTAGCATGCTAACAGCATGTCAGAATCGGTGATATTGCCATATATTTCCACTTCACTTCAGTTTAAATGACAGCCAAAGACCCCAGAGCCATCACACTGTCATTTTCACAAACTCACAGTGACAAGCAAACCATTCCAATCTGGCCTCGGCTACAGAGAGGGGAGGGGTAAAGGGATTTAGCCTGTGGTTTGCACTTTTTCTGTTATCTCTCTGTCTGTGTGTATATGTGTGTGTGTGTGTGTGTGTTTGTGTGTGTGGTCCTGAGAACAGTTGAAAAGGAAAGCAGCAGCAGAGGGTGTATGAAATTTGAAAACCTCGTAATTCAATTTTTTCACAATCTCATTACGTGAAATTCTAGAAATGTTATGACAGCAGTAGTACAAATGGGCTTTTGTGTAACAGAAGGTTTCTGAGGGTGTGTGTGTATGTGTGTGTGTGAGGGGGTGCACATTGTATGTTAATCTTTATGGTGGTATTGAACATTGCAATGCTGCAAAAGTCAAATTCACTTTTAACCAATGCCAGTGTTTGTTTTTCTGCATGCTGGGATCATTTGAACCAGAAGCAGCTCCAGCAAAATTAAATTATTTTGTTTAAAGAAGTGCAGGCCTATACTCCATCGTGTCCTATGATTGGTTGCATGTGTTTTTAGGAATATCATTCTGGATCTTCTCATGCTCTGTTCACAGATCCATTGTTTTTGTTTAAAAAGCATGTCAGTACCAAAAAGAGAAATTCAAGACAGGGCAAACACACACACAATTATGGAAATGATAAATGTGCCACAGTGCCAGTGTCTATCTGATTACACAACAGAAAAATTACTATCCTGAACAGTTCTTACTAGTGAATGACGACGTACTGGAGTTTTTCATGATCAGTTGCATTGCCCAAATTACATTTTGATATCAGTGAAACTGAATTAAAGCTAAAATGTTTTGCCATTACTGCATGACTGAGCAACATTTACAGTAAGCTGCCCAGTATCCAGTTGAACACACAGAACTTAGGATTTTACAGCTGAGTTTTCAGTTTGAAATATTTCGATATATGGGGCACTGTATAAACTACAGTGCCACAGTAGTGTTAAAAGGAGAAAAATATCCAGTCATTATTTTCTCCTCCATATTTATGTATAATGTATATTTATATAAGTCTTCCACTGTTTAGACTTCTAGGTGCTTAAAAAATGTTACTGGAGGAATTACTGTAAAAATGCTACATACATGTTTATATGCCTATTATAAACTTTGAATTAATTATAAACTTTTGAATGAACCCTGACACTTACAATGTCAGGGTTTGGTCTAGAATGGATTAAATGGTTGATTAATACAAATTATAATAGAAAAGAACAGAATCCCATAAGGACACTACCAGCAGTGTCACAGAGGTTTCCTTTTCTCACCATATTGAAAATGAAGGCCTTGCTCTATCCACTCTTAATAACAGACTAAATGTACTATACGTTGACTGAGTGGAGCTGTAGTGTGTGGGTGGATCATGAGCAAGTACACTACAGAATGTAGACATAAAACCACAATTCAAAAATATGTTGTCCATATTGTGCAGCCCCAGTGAATGGGTCCCCTTATTGTGTTGCGAGGGCAATGTCAATAGTGTCTGGAGGGGAATGTGTCCGTGTGTGTGTGGTAATCTGTTTCTCAGCAGGGGGTTGTGGGTAAATAGGCGCGAATGGCAGATGGAGGTTGGAGCGGTCTGGTCGATGTGACCAAGCCGAACTACTTCACTGCTTCTGCTGGGGTGGGTGGGGGGACAGGGGGTGTGTGAAGTGTGACCTGCTTTACAGTTCCTTTAGAGAAATAAGTGATGTTTGGTGGAGAAACGTGGCAAATACTAAAACTGAGACACCAGGATGTGTTGCTTCATTGGTGTTTTGACAGTTTTACCTTTCCTAAGACCACTTGGAAATGAAATGTGACCTCTAGGCTGAAATATGTGGTTATTTATTGCTTAGAAGGCACAGTTGTCAACAACAATGACAAAAACACAATGTAGTTTGGTTGGAATTATTTCTCAATTATAGCATAATTACAAAATTGGAGAAACTCTAAGCATTCTAAATGTTCAGTCTGCATCACATGTGAGTTTGTAGGTAGGAGAGGAGGTCATATATTGTTTTTTTGGGCGAAAATTGCTGTCTGCTGTCTTATTTTGTAGAAAGAATGACTATCCTTCACATCGCTTTTTTTCTCACTGTTCTCAAACTGCCCTATGAAGGACAGTCTGAGAGGAGGTTTTTTTTTGTATCTCCTCTGCCCCTTACCTCATGTTGTTATATGTTTCTTATTTTCCTTGCTACCTCTTGACAGACCTGTCTACCCCCCTGAAAGATATGGGTTGTCTGTATGGTCGCAGAGGTCCAATTTCGCTGCATGGAATTGTGTAGTGACAAATAAAGGCTTCATCAAATAAAATCGATATGAGTTTTTTAATGTATGGTTTGGAGGTGGAAAAAGCTGGAAGTGCAGATTTGAAGCTGTAAAAACAAAATTACAATTGGAACGTACATGTATTTTTTTTATGGAGAGGAATATCTAAAAAGTGAAAGCAAACATCGGTCAGCACGTAAATCCTCCTCTGCATTTTACCCATTCACCAAGTGAAGCAGCGTGCAGCCATGAACACGACGGCCGGGGAGCAGTGTGTGGGGAGTGTACCGGGGAGCAGTGTGTGTGGGGAGCAGTGTGTGGGGAGTGTACCGGGGAGCAGTGTGTGTGGGGAGCAGTGTGTGGAGACTGTTACCTCACTCAGGGCAGCTCAGAAGTGCCTAGCGGTTTTGGGAAATGACCCACGACTTTCTGATGGCAGGGCGAGAGCCCTGTCCGAATACCGTATTCATAAAAAACACGTTATTTGTGCCTTTCCGAATACCGTATTTGTGTTCGCTTCCACCCCTAATATATATATATGACAAAAAGTGACAAAAAGTTATTTAACTTTTTTGACCCCTCAAGGCACAAAAACTCACCCGACAGCTCATGGAAACTAAAGTTATTCACTCATATAAGATCATGCATTATAATGCTAATTTGAATCCTGTTGTTTCTGCTCATCAATTAGAAGTTGCCATCACATCAGGTGTTCAGATTTGCACTTCATTAAAACAAGCTCAGCTGAGGCTCTTTTCCTTGGGGATAGAGAGAAAGAGAGAGAGAGAGCTAGACAGTTAGAGAGAGAAAGAGTGAGTCAGTGAGCGAGAGAGAGACCTGTGTAGATCTCTTTTAAACACCATATCTGCAGATGATGCCACAGTTGGTGTCTTGTTACAGCCAAATGAATGAAGCCCACAGTGAAGACAATGGCACAGTCGGATGCTTCAGCTGTAAAAATGGAAGCGAAACATTTTGCAATATGTGAGAAATATAACCCTCGGCTCGTGTTTGTATCGTATCCGGCGCATTTCTTGATGTTTGCTCTTGTTATGACCTGCTGCAGCCACGTAGGCCGTGCTGGACACACACAAACACACACATTTCTTCACTTGTTGGGTTTCTGACGCCAGCGAGTACAACTGGGGCGGAAAATGCTCAGGATCAGTGTGCAGAAGTAACTTTCAGCCAAACGTAGTGACGACACTACAAACACAGACTGTTATTCGTGTGTCAAACTGCTGCCAAGGACTCAAGGCCTCAAGGCCTGCTGAGGTATCTGAGTTCAGATGAATAAGAATTAGAAAACTTTATTGATCCTGGAGAAGATTCCTTATGTTAGGATGACATAGAGACAAGAACATGTATAAAGTCTAAATAAAAAAACTGTAGAAAAATCAGTATGAAATGCACTACGCTATACACACAAATAACACTAATGGTGGTTAAGAGTACATTATTGCATGTAGTAAAGATCAGTAATAGATCAATAATATTGACTTAAGTAGTGATATTTCACATGGTAAGACTATTACAAATAATTGCACCTCATTCTGATGTTTGTTTTTGTTGGCTTATGTTTTTTCATTTAAAAGCTCCAGCCAACATTGCGTGGAAACAGGCTCCATGAAAATCGACCACGCTTTTCATGTCCTTAACAGACCCATATCCTGCCTTTTCTTTAATTAAAACATTTCCTGAAGATGTCTGTGTGGGTTAATGCAACAAAATCTGCGATTAAATGTCCAATGCGGTTTTTATAGCTTAGATTTAAATAATATTATTTTTGACAATGCATTTAAGACCAGCCGTAGTTTAAATGCATGCATATACTTTGATGTGCAGATTTTTTAATTCATGGCTGTAGCACTGAGAGAATTCAGAAACACCGGATTGGGTGGACAGCGGCCCTTTAAAGAGTGCTGAAGTTGTCACCACCGCAGTACCAGAATTTCATCACTATCATGGTTTCTATCACCATGTAAGACAACTTATCCATGTAACCCAAGCGTAAAATGCTACGAGAGACAAGTCAGGATTCTATTGTTTTTGGGCGATAATTTTTCACTCCAGTGAAAAACCCTGTACTATAATCTTATAATATAATTGCATAACCATGACTGTAAAAGCCTGTGTGGTGGGTGCCATGCTGGGTTATTGAATTATTATCTAGAATGAAGCACAAAAGTGACCAGGCTTTTTCAGTCATCGCTCCCAAGCTCTGGAATGATCTACTTCTCTATTTAATCAGCTTTTATATCCTATATTAAAACTCATTTTATTCTCTGGCTTTTAACTCAGTTGGAGAACTTGTTTAATTGTCCAACGCGTAATTTTATCTCTCCATATTTCCTTTAAATATGTTCATGTATATATGCATGGGTGCTGGAGAACTTTTTAATACTGGTGGGGCACAGGATGCCTGGTCGCGGCTGTTGTCCGGGACGGAAAAAGTTTGCTGGGGGACGAAACTAATGATTTTTCAAAGTGCTATAATGGTTTCGGCACCCATGTGTGTATGCATGTACCGTACACAAGCAGGAATGTACATATACACTTTCTTGCACTTAATAATTACTGGCAAATTTTAAACATGCCCTATTTTATGTCACTATTTATTACATTTACTTTTGCTAATACTAAATTACTTTTAGTTAATTCTACTTGTGATAAGTGTTTAGTCGTTTAAAGTGTGATTTCATTACTGGTGGTGATGCTCCATTGTGGTCTACATATTTCAGTAAACTTGAAACTTTACCTTCAAACTTGACATCATAATGTGTTCATACTTGCTTTGTTTTATTCCTGTTCAATTGTACCCATTTTAGTACTTTATTTGAAAGTGGGAAGTTAGTATTTGCCAGCTCTCTTACATGCATTCATTTATACTAGGTCCTTGTCTGTAGGTGTATATTTTAAGGTCATTTATTATATTATTTTGTGTACATTTTTTACACATTGACCATATTGTTTAACACTCTGGTTTGTTTCATTGTTTCAAACACCATAATGAACCATAAGGAATGGAAACAATAATAATACCATAATGCATATAATGCCTGTTCTCTTGCATAGATGTTACATTTTTTGGTATTTTGTTGTGTTATTACAATTCTTGATGCATGTATTGCAATGCATTTTATTATTTGATGTGTGTAAAACTCATTGACCATATTGTTTAACACTATGGACAAATTCTGCTGTTTTTAAATGTGCTTTATATATAAACTTGAACTGGCAAACTTTGGTGTTTGGGCAAGCCAACAGCATTAGATACCAAAATGAACAGAAAGCCTGTTCTCCAGCATAGACGTCACAGTATCGGCCTTGCAATATCGTGATTGTTTGATTTATTGTCACACCCCTTTTAGGATTTGTTTCATATTAAATGGTGCACATATTTAAATCAATGCATTAATTTTTGCAGTGTGAGAGAAATTGATTTGATGAAGAGAACAGTTGGAGGGTGAGAATCCGTCAGCTCAGTAACGAGCCTTTCTCAGGCTCGTCTTGCGATGCCAATTAGTGCTGTGCACAGAAAGAGATGTCTAGAAGAGAGATGAATAGTGCTGTCAGTCTGAGAGCAGGTGCCATGCATTGTGTGTGTGTGTGTGTGAGCCTGTTGCATGTGTATGTATGTCTATGTGTGCGCGAGACGCTCTTTTCAGCAACTTTGTAATCTTCACCCTAATGTCTTTGGTTCCACTTCTTGGCTCCTCTCGTGTTTTCTGTGTTGTCTGTGCCAGATCGCTGCTTTTGTCCTCAAATCCCCTCACCATTAGACAACATGCAAAAACAGCTTACTGGCTCCTTTTGTCATTAAGAAAAGTCCCTCAGGTTCCCATTCATGGTTATTTACTGTCCTCAGTCTAGTTTTTCAGCCTTTTGCAGCTCTAATACTCCGAGTGTGAGTTGGAGTGTGTGATGAGGCGCTATAATGCCGTTGTCTCACAGTAGAGGTGATTTTAGTGGGTGTGTTTTGCTTGGCCAAGTGTCACAGAGGCAGTTCATTTTCTGGGCCATTGTGTTGGCAGGGTTTTGATCCGCAGTAGGTTCTGTTGTGTTCTGCCTGTCCTTAAATCGTTTAGCGCTGTGTTTTATATTGTACTGCTGTGATCCTTCACTTCTGAGGTTTAGTGTTGAATCTGTTACTCAAGAAAGAGATCCTTCATGAACGAGACATGATCTTAAATAAAAACAGAATTACTTTATCGATGACTGCCATGGTATTTAGTTTTGTGCTGTTTGGTGCGGCACTGATTTTATTGGGGTGTTTTTGTTCTTCTCAACTATACTGTGTTGTGTTACTTTGGTTTACTTCACTGTATTGTGTTGGGCTGTGTTATATTGTGCTGCAGCATGTTGTTTGGTGTTGTGCCGTATGATGGTGTGCAGTATTATACTGTATTGTGTCGTGTTGTGTTTTGCTGTTATATTACTTATTGCCCTTTTGTCTTTTGCTGTGTTCAACTGTGATGTGTTTGCTGTGTTATATTACTGTGTTATATTGTTGTACTGCATTGTATTGCTTTGTGCCTTGTTCGGCATGACGCTATTGAGTTGCGCTGTGTTGTGTTGTGCGATATCATGCCTTACAATGTTATGTTGCATTGTGATATGCTATGTGTTATTGTGTTGTCTGATATCATGTTCTGTTATGTTTGAAACTAAGCTGTGCCCTTTTGTATTGACCGGGGACATGTTGTGTATGTTTGTGGTGTGAATTTATGCTGTGTTTTCCTGTTGTGTGTGCGTGTGTGTGTGTGTGTGTGTGTGTGTGGCAATGAAGTCAGCCAGTGTTCTGTAGCCTGTCATCCTAATGGAGCGCCAACTGAAACTTCCAGAACTAATGACCTAAAACATGAGCCCACACACACACACACACACACACACACACACAATTGCACAAACCACATACGCACACACAAACCGCTGTACAACCACATGTACACTCATGGTTGTCCTTAAGGTGTTTTATTTTTGGTTCTTGGTTCTTATCTGATTTCTAAATAAATAAATAAATGAATGAAAAAACAAACCGGGGAGTTGTCTGAGGCCACAGTTCGTCATAAATAGTGTGCGAGACGGGAGTAATGACCGCAGTGGCCTGGTATAACCCCCCCGCCAGTCTCCATACAGCCCGAAGCCTCTCAGTTGGCCATCAGAAGCGCAGTGTCGGAACATTAGGCTCATGGCGGGGGTTGTGATTGTGACTGAATGCTTATGATTCTGAAATGGCTTCGCGTCGCCCCCCCTCGTGCTCTCCGCAGGCTCAGTATCATACAACTAATCAGAGAACGTGTTTCCAGGAGTACGCCCAAAACCTGCTGCCTTCACACCCCTCACCAAGGTCAGAGAGAAAACCCCAGTTCAGTCAGTGTCTTAGTTTGGCGAGCATTCCTTTAACAGGCATTTTCATTTAGGGTAATGTAATACATGAACACGCGTTTTATAACATGTTATTACCTCCCTAGTTCATAAACCTTTCATATTTAAACATAGACGCCAAAAAGGCTTGCTTTGAATTTGCCATTTTCACAAATTTGCATAAATCCACCTTTTTGACCTATAGCAGTTTAGCCCCGCCTCCCTATGTTGAAGTTATATTCAGTGTTACAGTCCAGACTGCTTTTAAAATGAGGGCTGCCCATCAGAACAGAGGTCATTTAAATATATTAATCATATCAGTACATTCCTGTGTAATTCTAGAGGCTACTAAAGTGTCATTTAAAATGAATTTAAACAAATTTAGGTAAATACAAATGTCTTAAGTAGGCAAAAACATGAAATACAAGACAAATTAAGGATATAGCTGCTTTAAATAAACCTCTAAAAATAAGTTTATTGAGGCAAGGGCAAAAAGAAGCTGGCCGTTTGGGGATCTCCTGTCACTGACACTGCTCTGAAACATATGGATTGAGCTTATGACAACAGCTCACGTCCAGGGTCCGGTCTGAATGAAGAAGGCACCCCGGGTCAGTCCATCTGTCAATCAATGGGGTGTTGGTGCTCTGCAGCACTTTCAGAGACTGTTTATGTGTGTTTGTGCATGTGTGTGTGTGTGTGTGTGTGTGTGTGTGTGTGTGTGTGCGTATGTGCCATTTCTGCTTCTTTAAAGGATTATTTCAGCCTAATCTCTATCTGATGCATATATAGCAGGGATCAGGTGCCGTGCTCAAATATGTGCACCTGCATTCCTGTGCTTTGGAAAAGTACAGCAAACTGGAACAACTTGATTATAAGTCCATTTTGAGTTCTCCTCAAAGTACAAGGATGTCTGTGATGATTAATTGTATGATGCAGATGCAACAGATAAAGATTTGATGATGAAATGTTGGACTATTCCTTTAACCCTCTCCACTGAGGCTATTCATTTCTCTTTCTCTTTTTATTTCTCTTTGACTCTCGTTCTCTTTTTCTTTCTTGACTTCTCCCGCTTTTAAACCCCCCTTTATTTGTCTTTCCTATTCTTTACTCTGTCAGGCTGCCTGCCTGGTACATAAAATGTAGCTGAAATGTTTGTTTAGTTCAATTTTGTGGATTCTTTTGTGTCTGAAGTGCATTAACCGAAAGCGCTTATCGTGTTCCATGCTAATTGATGGAAAAGTATTTTCTGAATCATATTGACATATTTAAATGACATTTGCAGCGATGCATGGACCCACTGTCCAGAGGCACATTATGTCAGCATTATTAAATAATTAAATCGAATTCAATTATTCACTAATTAATTCATTGCAATGAAGAAAAACGCAAATGCTGATGTTCTAATAAGCAAATGTATACTCCTTTAGTACAAAGGATTTAAGTAAATGTTACTGATAAGTACCGGTTATATGAGTATTAATATGATCTTGCTTTAAAGTGCTATAGTCTGGCATGTGCAATATTGTGAAATCGGGTGATAAAAATATTATTGTTATGTGCAACATCTTATTTTATGTGCAAAAACAGACTCCTAACCACCGTTTGTGTTATTGGTCATTCTTTTAACTGTAAGATACTTGTCTATAGTTTTATACCCAGAATTTGTGTACGTAGCATAGTGTATTTCATGTTGAGGTTTTCTACATGGATTTATTCAGACTTTATATTTTATATCAGTTTTGTATCTTTGTCTCTGTGTCTCTGTGCAGTTGAAACATGAGCAATTTCCTCCAGGATCTATAAAGGTTCTGATTCTGATCATGTAGGAGCTTTACCAATAATCACTTACATATAGTCATATTTCATCAATCACATATTCTTATTTACTCTAACTGAACACTGCGGGTGTTGCAGCTCAGTGCAGTTTTGATCAGAACCTAAATGAGTTCCTTTTCCCAAATTACATACATCTAATAAATATTGAATGTGTCCATGTTTAATGCGCTTCATTTAACATATCTGAGGCACGCAGTGCAGTGAACAATTCACCTCTGCTGATGAAAGATTTATAGCAGAGCCTCCACAGGTCACTTTAGCCTGCCTGTTTCGGTAAATACGCTGAAAGTTGTGTGGAACAGGGGGATTGAGGAGAAGTGCTGCACGGAGGAGGGTTATTATGGGGAAAAATAAATCCCCTGACTGATCGCTGAACGTCTTGTGACTCACTTAATCCCGACACTACGGAGTGTGTTTTTGGTTATCCTCCCCTGCTGCTGCTCCCTGAACCATGAGCTTTTAAATTTGACTGAGTCAACCCCACCTCTCTCCCTCTCTCTCTCTCTCTCTCTCTCTCTCTCTCTCTCTCTCTCTCTCTCTCTCTCTCTCTCTCTCTCT
>JBBMFX010404408.1:0-17821 GCA_037832545.1 Rhabdalestes septentrionalis
TAAACAAACACATGCAGCTAATCTCTACCCTATGGATTGATAAAACAATTTAACTGATGTTTGATGAAATAACACTTGTTAAAATTGTTGTTGTTGCAATAAAACGTCTAATGTATTTATTGTTATGTTATTATATATTATAAAATACCTTGGAATTTTTTACCGCTTGTAGCATCTTGTTGCCCTGAGGCAACAAACTAATATCCTTTAGGGGGGCTTGGGTGGGACATATTTTATGGTTGATATATTATTTAAGACCCCCAATCTCCCAAAATCTTGTGTGATTTTTTTTCCCTCTTAAAATAAAAATGCGTGCATTAGAGGGTTAATCATTGCGTTTCTTGTAAGTCATTCAACCAGCCACCAGATGTCACAGTCTAACACCAATCAAAACTGTTTACAGGTTTGTTTCCTGGATGAACACTTTGAGCCCCATTATGTTTTCTGTACTCTAGCTCCTTCATAGTCGTATCTTCATTAACACACACTTGTCCTATCAGCATATTTTACGTTACATTGATGTTAACAAAGACACCCAGAGGATGTTTAAAACAGCTTGCTGAGGTTGTGGAACGTGTGGTTTCATTCTCAATTAACTTCCGCGATTTGCATCAGAACGGGTCAGGCTGGTCCCCCAGCTTTGGGGTGGATGGCAGCAACTGAAAAGCTCAATCTACATTTTCAGTATGAGTAAAATTTGCAGGACGGTGGGCGGAGCGTGAGCTTCACGTGAGCAGATAGAACAGGTGTGCGTGCAGGTAGTTTTTTACCTGCAGGCTGTTCGGAACACGCGGGTGCGTCGTTTTCTACTGAAGCACATCGAAAAATACCCGGTTAAACCAGCTCACTGTTCAAGGGGTCCAGGATGTAGCGCCTTGCAGTAGGAATATAGGACATTCTTATTTATGAGCAAGAACCATCGAAGTGGAATGAAAACTTGCTCCAGAGCTCGTATTTACTCGTAAGGATTTGAAGAGTGTTCGAGATTGCACGTCATAGCGTAGATTAAACTTTAGGAGTTAGAGAGAGAGGGAGAAAAGGAGAATGTTGTTCGGCCTAGTTCGCTGTCTGAAATTTTATATCTAAGCTAAACAAAGTTGGTGGACTTTCGGGGTGGGGGATGGCACGCGTGGCCTGGTTTGGACTGGTAATGGCATATACATTGGGTGAGTAATAAGTAAAGCATTAAACAGATATATAATCTATATATTTTTAAATATATGCTATGTATGAGTGTATGTATGAATGTGTATGTTATATCTGTGTATGTATGTATGGAAGTTATATATAGTATTCTGTTTAGTGCCACATTAAAACAAAATTAGAAACAAATAATTCGCTCATTACTTTTAGTTTAATCAGTTTAATCAGATTAGTTCACAGTACTGGCAGAAAACAATATTGTGACAAAATTCACTCATGTCCACCAATGTTTCACCAAGAGGAGCAGAAGAGTGGCATTCCTTCAGGTGGCTCCATGAGGGACTGTGTTGAAAGACTGAAAATGATTAATCATTTACTTATATGCTTGAAATTCATCAGATAGTTCTGAGTTTAGTGTACATCCGTGTGTGTGTTTGGGGTAGTGTTTTTTGGATGTGTGTGCAAGCCACATTTCCAGTGTATTTTCGGACCTTGCATGATAAGTGCATTTGTGATTCAGAGGCTTTTATGTGTGTGTAGGAGGTGTGATCTTTAAGTAAATATTGATATGAACAGGAAATGCCAGTATGGCTGTCTACACACAACACACTGCGGAAAAGAAGTCTGTCCAGAGGAAGTTCAGAAAACAGTTGTTATTTTTAATCCATTCACATTTAATCTGCTTTAACTGTTGTGTGATTAAAATATATTCATGAACACAATAATTTCCAGACTTGAGTAAGCGTACGTAATTGGGATAATTAACACAACGGTGTAATATTTTCATGGGAATCATTAACAAACGATGTCAGTTCGAAGCAGGGCTAGTGTGGGAATGTCCTTGTACTTTTGGTATGTGTGCTGCTTCTGTATGCCTAACAATCAATCAGTTGAACATTAACTGAAGTCTGGTTATTCACCTCAAAATGCATCTTAAACATGCACACACATTCTTGGTCAGTCTACAGTCCTGTTTTTGCCCCCAACTTTTTCTTACTTCCACACAGTCTGTCCTCTGTTACTCTGTGTCACATCAGTTATCTTTTATCAATTCTTTTTATTGCTGTGATTAGTTTTTTATTGACAAGTACATGCTTGTGAAGTACTAACACACATTGGGGCAGGGGGTGCTAATGGGCCGGCCCAGCACTGATTGATATACACACACACACACACACACACACACACACACTATAGTGATGTTTTCCCCAATCTCCTACTCCAACACACAAACACAGGATGTATATGTGGTGAGATTGTCCAGCCTGTCCTGCCATTGGCCTTGCGGACCTTTGCAGACGAGGAGACGCGGCTTCCCTGTGAGTTTGAAGTACAAGACAAGAGCAGAGTGGTTCAGGTGACCTGGTCCAGAGAGCTGAGCAACGGGGCGAAAGAACAAGTCATCACTAAACATATGACTGAAGGAATTCAAGGTTAGTGATCTGTAAGCTGTTTGGGCATGGAAAACCACTTCATGCACTTTTTTGAGGATACTTCTTCCAGCATGTGTTTCACAAATCGTATGAAAGTGTTTTCCTTATGGAAATAGAAATATCTGATATAAAAAAATAATATGCAGGATTCACACACAAGGTAACACATTAAATTTACACTTCAGCATTGAATATTTATACCTAAAATTGTACCAGTGGTTAAAAAGGACACTCAGTAGGACTGTATTTTTGTCTAGCTGGCTGACTGCCGTTTGGACAAAGGATCTCTTGTAGAGATTCTATTTGCCAGTTGGTGCTCTAAAATAGTTCTTCCTCTCATTCTGTCTGTCTAGAGTTTCAAGGCTTTGGTGGCCACATGCGCTTTGACAGTGCAGACCCTTTCAAAGACTCAACACTGCTGATTGTGAACACAAAGGAATCTGATGGAGCCACATACACATGCCACATTTCTACATTTCCCTCTGGAAATTTTGAGAAAGTAATCCACCTAATGGTCTGGAGTAAGAGTTTTTTTTTTCTCTTAGTCTCCAGTTACAGCATTTACAGCATCTAAATGAGAGTATATTGAAGGTTGCAGAAAAATTCGAGCCCAGACATCTTTGTTTGTAACATGTAGGAATGCTCTAACATTTACCTTCTGATGATATTATTACCATTACAATAACAATGCATATCAATACACTTGTGTATTGATTATGTAATGCAGATTAAAACATTTGTAGGAGTGAGCAACTTCATTGCGTATATATGTAAAAAACCAAATTGACATCTAGTCATCTAGTTTACACATTGTCAGTTGGTATTGATAATCTTACATGATGAGCTACAGAACAAATCAACTTTGGACACCAAATGTGACTACTTATACTTCTTGAACCCCTAATTACATCACACGTACTTGTAAACATTTTCTTCCTCACCCACACAAACATTTATAACTCCAGGAATGCCCATTGCGATGTTGGATCCTGTCATTCTGAAGGAGGGTCAGTCATTCAGCGTGGCTGCAACCTGCCGTGCAGTTGGCTTGCCTCGACCCCGTCTCTCCTGGGACACCGACATTATCGGGCAGTCTCAAAACAAAAGCTCAGAAGATAAGGTCATCACATCGTCCTTCTCACTGCACCCTTTGCGGAACCTTAACGGCCACAAGTTAGACTGCTTGGTGTGGCACCCTGCTTTAGAGCGACCCCAAAGAATCCCCAACACACTGATCGTTCACTGTAAGTCCATTTGCAAGTGTAGTTGCAGTGTTTAGTGATGAGATCCATTATTAAATTCAGAAAAATTGAGCATGACGCTTCAGTGTATTACGTTTTACAGTCCGACAGTAATACGTTATGAGACGATTTTAATCCGATATAAATATGCACTGTGTGTAGTTTTACATTATGTACAATATCTGTGGGAATTTTGGGAAATTGCCCGGATACTCACCAGTTGTCCAAGACAAATCAAATTACAATTGCCTTTTGTAACACTATTCCAGCTTAAGTAGTGTCTAAGGATTTATCAATCAATTTTTTACTTAATGTGAAACAGACTAATAATTTCAAATAGGATAAAATGTGGTGTGACCACACTTCTTTATATATTTGTTTGGGGTTACACCAGATATGAGTCAACTAGTAACAAAATGTGAACGAAAAAAAGCCGATCTGAGCCAAAAATTTGAATTAGGCAATGAGGCTTAGAATGTAAACATATGTTAAATGAGTTCAGTCTGGATTACAGTCACAATTTGATACTGTGTGTGTCTGTCTGTCTGTGTGAAGTTCCCCCTGATCCTGTTGTTGTTGGATATGACCAGAGTTGGTTGGTTAAGCGGAAGGGAGCGGAGCTCAGATGTGAGAGCGGAGGGAATCCCCAACCACAAAACTTCACCTGGACCAGGTATCGCCAGCCTGTCTGTCTGTCTAGCTGACTGCCTATCTGCCAAATGAATGTGTATGCCTGAATCTTTGTCTCAAGTCTGTGCACCCTTTTGACATCTTTGATTGCACAGCCCTAAACAGTCTGGGCCAGCGCTCTTCAACATTTTTGTACACAGAATGTAAATAAAAGGCAGAATTAGACAAGAGAACCCTTTTGTAAAGCAAATGTCATCACAATATTATTGCTGGCAATATATTGATAGTTCACAAAATTTGGTTGCATATATTATGTTTAATAGTAACAACAATTCTTGTTCTTGCAAAAATGAATAGGCCTGGCTGCTATGATTTTTGTGTAAATCCAGGCAGTAAAAAAAAAAAAAAACATTTAAGGCATTTGCTAAATGTTAAGAGGTTAAGAGGTTATGGACTAAAGTGAAAAACCCTTATTGCCTCTAAATTTCAGCTCAAAAACCTTTTTGGATCAACCCAACTCCTCTCACATGTCTCATGTGTCTCCATGACTGATTTAAGAAAAACCAGCATAATAATGAAGGAAATTCCAGCATAACGATGCAGGAAAATTAACAATTGCACCATACAACTAAACATTATAAATACACAATGATTACTGAGGTTTAAATGAGATTCATTCATATTCTGATACAAATATGTAAGAGGTAAGATGCTGCAACACTGGGTCCCCTTCAGTGAATTCAAATGTTTTTGATCTAACACATGTTTGGTGTATGAAGTTTGCTTCTTTAATTGAGTTCTGTTGCTAACATATAATGAATGCTTTTGTCTACCATTTAGCACTGAGAAAAACATTCGCTGCCCATGTTAGTGTTCCTGTTAAAGCACACCTTATTTACTTCACTTGTACAAAGTCTTTACTTTCTTCAGAGCTCGGCAATTTATACTACGTATCTGCCAGTTTATTTAAAACTGATAAGATCTGCTTCTAATCCTGCCTAAAAGAATCCATGACAATGCAGGGATCTCTGCACAATCAGTAGTAAATGTGCAATTTTATCACCCCCTCTCACACATAGTCACCTTACACACACACAAAAGGTTTTAAACTCCAAGAATCGTGCTTACTCTCATGTTCTATTGAATGAAAAATAAAAGCCATGGTATAGGGTTCCAACCTTTTGAGTGAGGATCCAGCAGGAGGCTGTTTCACACAAGCTGGGTGGGGAGTGAGAGAGAGTGAGGGGAAAAAAAAAGAAAAAGAAGTGGGGCGGGGGTTGCGCACTGCAAGGGGAGACATGTCCTAAGCTTTAAATGACCATACTGCTCCTTAAATATAGTTTTAATGGACACCCAAAAAGACTAGGTTTTACTCTGATTAGAGAGACCATGAAGACGGGTTTCAGCAGCGACGCCTGTGCAATTACAGCAATGATCTTTCATCTCTCGACATAGACATCATTACACTAGGCTAATGTTGTGCTCGGTGCTGCTCCATCATGCTTGAGCAACCATCTACTAAACAAGAAAAAGGTTTATCTTTCTGTTCCAGCAGAACTGAACACTAACGTTGTGTACTTCTAGTCAGGCTGATTCTTGTCAGGTTATGCTGATTTTTGGCATTCTTGAAAAGTTAAGTCTTTGAAATCCTTTCCATTTTAGCTTGCAAAGCTACACAAAACACCTACACCTTACGACTGACAGCTGAATTTATATTGAGTTATTCCATGGGCCAGTTCCCATGACAGTTTCCTCTGTGAAGTGAATGATGCCCTTCAGTGAAGCCTTACCATTGCTATGTATATGTGCATGCCCTTTACATTGTTTTAAACCAATAGATATTACTTGGAGATACTTTTTTTTTTCTTTCTTTCCCTCTGTTGGGAAGGCTGGGGAGATATGAGGTTTTCAATACATCTTGTGACTCGAAGATCACTAAAGTGTTTTATTCATGTTTGTATGACTGGAGATGGTGGAACATGAAAACCTTTGGGTTTATGGTTACCTTTTAGTAGAGAAGTGGGGTCTCGCCGGTATGTGTGCGCACAGAGTATATGGGTGTGTCCTTTGATCTGTAAAGTGGGGTATGTGGTGGTTTTTAGGGGTTGAAGACAATCGTACTGTTTACACACTCTGGAAAGTGCATTACTGACAGATACTTATTACAAACCTGCTGGGGAGGCCTAAGTGGGGACAAAACAGAGAAGTGGGAAGTCATGAGATCAGAGATCTGCTGACTCCAAGAAAAAGAAAAATAGACATTTTTATCTGCACTTCAATTGTGATCAGGGAGTAATGTAATGTATATCATGAAATTCTACAAAATGACATGTAGCTCCACTGCAAGCCTAAAAATGACCACAGACACTAACCGTGTCTTGACTCATTGACTGTATTTGAAGGGGAAGATGTGCTTTAACTAGTCTTCACTGATACACTGGGCCAGATTCCCAGACCCACATTAAGTTTAAACATAGCCTAAGATTTTGTAAGTTGACTCACTACTGGCTCTGAAGCTTCATCCAAAAGTAGGCTAAATCCTTGCCCAAGAAACTGATTTGGTGAACAATTAGATATTTATTATCTATACCAAGTTGAAAAGCTGTGGGATTTTCACAAACTCACTTAAAATTAACAATGATATGCAATGGATTTGTACAAAATGTTATCCTTTCTTTAGAAGAGTGTTTTAAAATCATGGACAAATCCTAATGTTGGACATACTAAAAGAAAACATTATAATCGTAAGTAATGCCAATGGGTTAATGGCTATTTAATTAGCTTTTAGTAGCTAATGTGCTAACGTGCTAACTCCTGCTCAGTAGGATTAGTACAGCTAGTCACAATACACTGACCACAGCCAGTTTAAGTTGGTAGAGTCCCCCACGAATGGGAATGAATGGGGCTAAATGACTTAATGTTAGTTAAATATTTCACAAAGAAGTTCATTTCATTTAGCAAAATAGCAAAATGTGTTCGTCTATAGCAAAAAGGTTTTGTTCAGTAGGCTATCAGCATTACTGCTTTATCCCATTGAGGTCATGAATATAGGACATGACAGTCTTTTACATGACAACAATTGGGCAATTCTATGATCACACCCAGGCTGTAAATGTCTATGGTCTCACAAAGGACACTTGATATGGAATGAGATCACAGATAATGTGAATGTATTTTAGATTATAATACTTCTTCATTACTTGTTGTGTAAATGTTTTTATTCTACAGTTGTTTCACATTTTCACATTTTATTGCAGTTATTTACTTTTAATTTGTAACACAAATAAAGGAATTATGAATCAAACGTATACAGTACATCTCAATACCCTGTATCCAAGCATTTAGTCAAGATAAGTTAGATCCTGGAATTTTACACTGGACATAAGAGGCTGTTGTAGTTAACAAGCAACATTAGTCATTTTCTTAATTAGCATTGTCGAAAATGCACATCTTAATCACACGTTCTGAAATGGTCTCAAATAATAAACTTGGTTTCGGACACTGTATGAAATGAAGTACAGGAATATTTTTTTAACAGAACTCTTCCTTGTAAACAAATATTAGCTTTAACAGAACCTTTTTACTGATGTCTATAGACTGACCTTATGGTTTGACTGACCTATGTTTTCTAATATATAGGAAGGACAGGGGTTTGCCTGCAGGCGTGTCTATGGAAGGAAACAAGCTCATTTTTACACGCCCCCTGAATAAGTCGGACGAAGGCGTGTATGAATGCGAAGCCACAAACAGCATGGGAGGAGTGCGGGCCGAAGTTAATGTTGAGATTACAAGTAAGGGTATCTATGTGAACATGTTGCAACCAAAAAAACCAAATATCCTGTAATACATATTATCAGATAGACTGAACACATGGTGTTAACATTTCTGGTATTATGTACAGGAAAATGTCAAAAATGTAGGGGGAAAATGTACAACTGAGGCATATAAGTTGTGTTTAATAATTTCATATCAAACCTGAAAAATGGAATCCCTTTGTTTCATAAACAAAAGAAATAGTGCTTTCCAATAATGAAAATAAAAATTTGCTGTTAGAACGACATGGGTGGTATTCTGTGTGTGTGTGTGTGTGTGTGTGTGTGTGTGTGTGTGTGCGCGCGTGTGTGTGTGCGCGTGTGTGTATATATATTGTACGTTGTTGCCTTATGTTGTTTGTGTCTTTGATAGCAAAACTTCTTGTTACATTCTTGGGAACAACAGCTGTCTTATAAGTAGTCAAGGTCTGTGAACAAGACAAATCCTAAATGCTGTAAATGTAAATTATATGCATCAGTTAGTGTGTTATAACTGACACATGGTTTTGTTTTGTCTTTGTTTTTCCATATTTGTTTTGTTATTGGATGGTTATGGGCAACCCTTAACCTGCATGAACACATGTTCCCTTAGCAATGGGCCAACATTTTATTCACGTGCCTGAATTTGTTTTGTACCCTGCCCTCTTGTGGCAGTTGATAAAATCCCTTGCCTTTGACCTTCTGTTTCTTCATATTTTAAGGAACTTCTGAAGCTGCTAGGATGGAGGCGTCTTTCAACAGTATCCTGTTCATTGTGGTGGGTGGAGCTGCTGGTGGTCTGGTAGTCATCATGGTGATCATCATAATTCTGGTAAACCGCCACCATCAACGCAGAAACAGGAAGCTGAAGAGGGAGCTCAGTGAGAGAAAGTGAGCAGCACTGTTTACAAAAGGCACTTCTGTAATATCTGTAAACATCTGTGATCCTCATGAATAAGATCTTAAATATTAACTAATGCTGTAGACAACTTGTACTGAAGTTCTAGTTCTTTTTCACTTTCGTATACACATTTCTTCCTTGTTTTTCATCAGTGAGGAGATAAATAACCTCTCGAGACAAGCCTCTATGAGGAGGCTCAACTCTGTCAGCACTGACCCTCCGACACAGGTACTATTTTGTTTACCATTTTATTTACAATTTAATTTTTAGATTTTAGTTATTTTTTTCAAATGGTTCAAAGTAATGGCTGTTTTTCTTGAAACAGTCAGACAAACATGTTTTTAAACAATTTTCAAAAGCCCTGAATGAATCCTTTCTTTGTGAAAATGAATGTGATCATGTAGATTATTCCAAAAATAAATGGAACACGGAACATGGCGTAGAATTATGGAACAAGTTCAAGCATTTGCCCACAACGTTTTTACTACCTGCAGACCATTTATCTGTTGCCCCTTGATGTTATGTTCAAGACTGATTGAAATAAACACCCAGACATCTGTTTAAGTATTTCCACCATACAGGTGAATTTCTCTCGCTAAACGATTTATCAGTACCCTACCATTAGTGGAGAGTGTTGGCTTAGTTTCCACTTCATTTTAAACACTCAATGTCTTTTGACCTGGGTACTTATACATTTGACTAAACTGGCATGGACTCATGAGCATTAGTGATGATAATTCAGTTTTTGGAGAAAATTAGTCCTTTCATGTTTCGACTAATGGCCTGTAATTCATAGAAGCTGTGTCATATCACCATACTCCTCTTTAGATATTGTGGTGGTGTGATCTTATTTGCAACTATTCTGTATTACATGATACACTGAATTAGTGCATGTTTTGTTTCATCTGAACAGAATACATTGTTCCAAAAGGGCTTGCCTTTAACCTTTTAGCTTTGTGTGGGTGTGAGATTAATATATTCCAATGCACTGGTTATGATTGTGTGAAACTACCATTCTGTTCTTTTTGAGTGACCGCTGTCTTCTCTTTCACCTCTTGCCTAGATTACGTTATAATTTTCTCATCATTAATCTGAAAAACTTCTTGCACTGCACACCTATCTTGGAACAATTAGTTGTGGTTTCAAATTGTAAAACCATTTGTACTGACAAGCATGTTTGTTTTTGCTTTGGCTTGGAATTTTTTGAATGCAATTAGTTTTAATAATGTGTTAGTAATCATCTTTATTATGCCCCTCACTTGTGTGAAATCTTTCCAGCCAAACCTTTCAATTTGAACAAGAAATTGTTTTGACAGCATTAATATGTAGAACTTATTTGAAAGGTTACATAGATTCTTAATATACTGTCTGAATATTCTTTCTGTGTACATTTGAAGTTGATGTATGGACTGGAATTCTATTAAATGATAACATTGAGGTTTCTAAAAAAATTGCTTATAAAAATATTGACATGGTAGTTTGTGGAGTTAATGCAGGTGTATATGTGTCACTGCTAAGTTTAGAACAGTGAAACAAAAACAACCAGAAAACAGTGGTATTTTAATTGCAGCTTTTAACTCCAACTATATGTGAGCCTGGTAGGAATTTGTAGTTAACGGGCTGGTGTAAGTAATCCTTAGGCATCCCCAGGAAACCTTTTGTTCTGCTCTCAACATGTGTGAATCAGATAAGGTGTTTAACAACTGGCTTAGGTAGGTCATGGGCTGTGGAACAAATATGTGGACTGACTTGTGGTAAAGACTAATGTTGAAACCTCATGTGAGTGTATGTGAACAGCACTGATGGTATGCACATGAAATGAATGCTTGAACACTTCAATTGACTTCAAATACAACGTGGTTGTAAACAATGTGTGCATTCTTTTTCTTCTTTTCTCCCAGACTGAGGAGTGTGCCCTAATCAGACTGGACAGTGCCCTAAAAAACAGCTTCCAGTCTCTAGAGGTACATTCATCAACATTTTATACTTTCTTTACCAGATCACACTGAAAAATAAAGGTTCCTGAATGGTTATCGTCTTTGATGTTTCTATGAAAAACACTTATTTGATATAGCATATTATATTATTTTCAATTCTTGAAACATTGAACAGGTCCTCACACTCTGTCTTCCTTATAAAAAGTCCAAGAACCATCGACTGAAATGTATCAGTTCCCTAACTCATCCACTTCTTAGTTTTGGCAGCAGGAGAAACAGTAGCACCTCTGGAAGTGGATTGAGAACAACTACAATTTTGTTTCAAAGAACACTTTTCCTTCTATTTGGCACCTTTTATTCATAAGATTGTGGAATGTTTGTGATTTTGGTTACCGTAGAAATATAATGGAAGCGATGAAACCTTTTCTAAATAAGAAATGTGTACTTTATGAGCCAGTGATGCAACCTATGTCATCAGGGCAACTCCACATTGTGTGGCCAGAGGGATGGGCTCAGAGAAGTAGAGTATGACAGCCTTGGTCGTCCAGCCATTTTTCCAACTTACTACTCCGAGCGAGGGAGTGGGAGGAAGAAGGAGACAGCGGTGGAAAGGGAGGAACGCAGGCGTAGAGTGGAATCCTACTTGACCAACAGCACTACACTTTTGGTGAGGATTTTTGTGAGTTTTATAAAAACTGTAGTAAAGTGGCCTCATAGTCCCAAGTGAGCACAGCACAATGTGTGAAAATCTTTTTCTAAATGTAACAAATTCAACAAGCAAAGCAGTGGGCTGCCACCAATGAGGGGTGCTTGGGGAGCTGTGTGTGGGAATGGTACCTTGCCCAAGGATAAATCACTAGTGGTCCAGGGATTCAAACCCATGACCTTCTGACATCAGGGCAAACTACCTAACCGTTAGGCCACCAGCTAACCAGTTCTAAGAACCCGTCATACGTTTAAACCATGAGGGAACTTTTTTTTTTTTTTGTATTTTATATATTGTCAAATTTCAGCCCCTGATTGTCATGCAGTTTGTGAAGAGGCATATGTAACTAATCTTTTTCCGTTCATCCTTGTGCTTCTTTCAGGAATCCTCTCACAGAGACCAGATCCCTCCACCGCTGGCCGTAAATTCAGGGATTATGAGAGAAGGAGCGATGGAGAAAGAGGCATGGGGGCAGAGAGAGGGAGTGACTGAAGGAGAGGAGGGTGAATGCACCTCTGACTCTTATCAGATATCAGAGGCACTGTCTAACCACTTCCACTACAGCAACGGCTTCCTCAGGCCAAAGCCTCATCCCAATGCTATAATACTGCACCCACAGGGTCAAATAATCTAATCTGTTCAATGTGACTAACTCTGCACCACAAGGCCAAGGAAAAACCTACAAGTCACTGACTCCAAGTGCCAAAAATACACTTGGCATATTAACCAGCTCCTTTGTTAATATTTCATGACACTCACTGATGTCATAATTGCCCTTTTATAATTTTTGTCTGATGTACCCAGTTGGGCGGTTACCAAACTCTGGTCTGCTAAAGTTTTTCCTCTGTGATGGAAAAGGCCTGCTCTGGAACTGTCACAAAAGGAGAAGGGACTGAGAAGCTATAGCAAATGTCAGCACCTCTAACCAGGTATTAAATATCAGCCAGACAGCTGAGTTCACTGAAGTTTGCGTCTGAAATTTTAAACCACGCATTATCAACAGTTAACAGCGTACTGCCAAAGGAATGTCCAGCTGTTACAACCCCTTGATGACCCAAGTTTTAAAAGTTTGGGCTCCTCTGACATCACCAACTACATTTTCTGAGTTTTGTTTCTCTGTATTAAGTACCTCAGTGTTTTCTGATACCGATCACTTCTTTAATACTGTATTACTACATATCTTCCATTAAGGAATTATTTTAAGTACATTGCAACAAAGCTGTGCTTTATTATTGTCTGAGTATTTGACTAAACATATACAAACTGCTGTATTTGATTGTGACAGATGTTTGTGAGTGGGAAGAAATGGACAGAATAACAATATCAAGAAAAACATTCTTATTCTTAATTGCATTTTTGTCATTTTTTTTCTGTACATTTTGTAATGACAGAAGTCAATTACAAAACTGTAAATATAAAATTATTAAAACCAGAAAAACCAAAATGACCAGGTATTGGGATCGCTTGGATGGAAAGCTTCCACTTTCTAGTTCTCTATAATTTTTCCTCTTTCAAAAAGCTTTAGTTTGAGGCAACCGGACATCTCTGTGGGTCCTTTGGTGTGTGCGTAGGTTGCTTTGTTGGGAGAAACTTTTCCCGCAGGTGCTGCAGCTGAAGGGTTTCTCTCCAGTGTGAATTCTCTGATGCATTTGAAGGTGACTGAAGCGGTCAAAACTCTTTCCACAGAATGAACAGATGAACCATTTTTCTTTCACAGGTTTCCTCCTTTGAGGAGACATGGCTCTACCTAAATTGATATCGTCCACTGTAAACATGCCTCTGTTGTGGTTAATGATGCTGTATGAGAGTGTGACACAATCCTGAGTCCTTGTATTTTTTGGAGGTGACACAGGGAATAGTAACCCCTGCTGGTTCATCCCTTCTTCATTCTGTTGTGAAAACAATGGCCGCTGTATTTGTAACGGGCTGACCTCTGCTGAGGCTGCTTCGTTCCATTGAGGCTGCATCCTGCTCTGCTGTCTCAATGGTTCTGTGCTAAGGCTATTTGTCCTTTGGCCAACAGGTTTGGAAGAGCTACCACCAACACTATGCACATTTTGGAGAAAATGATGTCGTTCTATACATGTAGGAGCTTGCTCAGTTACAAAAGAGCAGTCAGGATCCTCTGCATCTTTAGAATTATTCAAGTCATTAACAACGGCAACAGGAGGCCACGTTTGTGTTTCTCTCTCCTCAATCTCAACACACTCTGAACTTGACTCTGCATACTTCTGGTTTAGAATACCTGTCTCTTCCATCTTCATATGAAGCTCCAGTCCACCAAAGTCATCATCGGCAAATGCTGCCTTATTAAATTCGTCTATAGGAGGATGAAACTGAATAGTGTCATCTAAAACTTTGTCTTTATCAACCAGAGTTGCCTTCTGGCTTATTCCTTCAGAAGATGCACAAGTGCCATTTCCTTCTTGAACCTCTATTCTACTGTTGCACTCACTGACCTCAGATGGTTGATGTTTCAAAGCAAGTTGCTGATTGGTCCTCTCTATGCATTCTCCTTGACCTGATGAGTATATGGGGAAATTAGTATTAATACAACTCATTACATTCATGCTTGCTATTTAACAAATGCTAGCAATAATATACAGGCATGTGAACAGGACAACCCCACTAGTAGTATTGTGCATGATTTGTAATAATATTAACAGTGAATGAAACAATTATTTCCACAATGGATTTTGGCTACTGTATGATTTTGACCACAATTTGCAATCTTGAACACTTTATACCATACAGTGTTTTCCATTAACAAACTGAATAATTAAGTGACTGATGTTACACCTGCACCATTCATCTATACATTTAAAAGCACTGACATGTAAGGTGAGTAACACTGTTTATCTCGTTACATGTAAGGTGAGTAACACTGTTTATCTTGTTACACGGACACCTGTCATTGGGTGAGGAATATTTCAAGTACAGTAAACCCCCACTTTAACAAGGATCAGCAATCGTGGTTTCAGTCAATTGTTGATTTGTTTCTGAGAACTGAACAAATAATTGTTTGGTTCTCAGAAGAACATCATTTACTACATTTGTAACAAATATTAATGAAATTTCAGCTACATTTCCCACAAAATGTATTTATTCCTCCTTGCTGCTGAATGGCTGCTGCCCTTTGACGCAGTTGAAGTTAAGAATTTCCCCCGTGGAACGCCTCAAATGTTCTTGTGTTTTTCGTTTTGTTCTTCTTAAAGCCCTGTATTTGTATTATAATAAATTAAATGATTGCATTACTGTACTTAACCTGCTTATACCAAAAACATCGCCGGTGCTTGAATTACAGTACAGTCTATACAGGGTTAATATTGGTATTTTACATTCTAGCCCTGCGGGAGTCCAGTCTAAATTGTACAGTAAAAATACGGGTTTACCCTTACACTTTCATGTATTAATCTTAGTTTAAAATAAAATTAAAGTGTCTTGGGAGCATATTTGTCAGCATATTTAGGATTTATACTATAAAAATAGGCATTGTTTAACCATCACAACACTGCATTTTTTAAATATTTGCAGATACTATTGGAATGTAACCCCCAAAATAAGCATAGGTTTACTGCATATTAAAAGTTATGACAAGTATCAAATCATGGTTTTTATCTAAATTTATTTGGCCTATTTTTTGCATAAAACTATACGACCATATTAAAGTAATAGCAAATATAAAAGTATGCTCTAACTGCCAATAGGAGAGAGTTGGGGTATTAGTTTCTATAACTACATTACATTTACAAAATATTTTTGTAATATTTGGGACACCTGTTTCAGTGTTTAGGCAAAGCCCCTTACTTCCAGTGAAAGGCAATCTTAATGATTCAGCGTACCAGACACTTCAGACAATGCCAAATTTGTGGACACAGTGTGGGGAACTCCCTTTTCTATTCCAACATGAATGTGCCCCAGTGAACAACGCGAAGTTAATAAAGACATGGCTGGAGTTTGGTGTGTAATAACTTTCAAGAAGACAGGAAGCTGTTCTAGCTGCAAAGTAAGGGGGACTCCAAACTGAACTCTATCTATTTGAATGCGATATTATAAAATTCCCTGTTGGTGTAATGGTCAGGCGTCCCAATAATTTTGTCCATGTAGTGAATATGCTGTACCCCTTATCACCGTAAGTATATGGCAAATAATTAGAGCTCTGTAACATTTATCAAACTGAAGTGCCTCTTGGTCTTGAATGGTAAACCGTATGTAAATTGAACTGATATGTATCGCTGTCCAGTCCCGAAGAGACACTTTGTTTACCTGGTCTCTTTCCAGAAGCTGGGGGCAGGGCAGGGGTCACTGAGCGTTGAGACTCTCTCATTGACCTCAGTTCGTTTTCTACCTTTTCGAGTTTTTTCTTCAGTGCCTCTATTTCTGAGTCTTTGCGACAAACCTCCAGACGAAGCACGACTAAATCGTCGTCGTAGAGTTTTCCGATCTCCGCCACGGCGTTGTTAGCCACCGTGGCCATCACAGAGGCGAGTCTAGTGTGAAAAGAAACGCCACTGCTCCCTTCCTCGTCCTCCGACAGCATCGTCAGCGTCGATAAATCAAATTGTCATAAACCCCAAACGCCTGACTAGAGTTATCCTACGAAACAACGAGATGAATAAGGCATATGTGCATCTAATTGAATTAAATCTAAACGTCTGCACGAAAGCCTACGTCCGGTTTGCCCGACTCCTACCGTAAATACTGTAGAAGTGTCAGGATAAAATCCCGTCCTGTTGGCCACGGATGTTTTCTGAGTTACTCTACCTGGACAAACGTTCTGGGATGCCTGATCATTATACTGAGAGTGACTTTAATGCCATTGCATTCAAGTCCATCAACTTTAATATAGAGTTGGTCATAATGCTTCAGCATACTTAGGCATTTTGGTCAACGCCATGCTTCCCACTTTGTGGACAGTTTGGAGAAGGCCTTTTTGTATTTCAGCATGACCGTGCTCCAGTTCACAAAGCAAGGTCAATAAATACGCAAGCCTGCAGAGCCCCACTTAAAACACAGTTACGAGCTAGGCTTCTCTTCCAACATCCGTTTCTGATCTTATAAATGCTCTACGGAAAGAATATAACAGTCATTCCTACTATTGGGTGCCATTTCAGCATGGTAACTATCAAAAAATGCAACATTTTCAATGTTTTTTTTACATTTCATCTGAAAGAGGGATTTTCAGACTATAAGAGAAATGTATTGGTCCAGCTAAAGATATTATAACATAATATATTTTTTAAATCAAATTCTTCACACGATGTGCCAAATGTCCTCCATGTTACGGGACATTGTCATTTCTATTAATAACCATTTTGAAGGCATAGTTATAGTAATATTTACATTTGCTAAGAGATACAATGTACCTTATGTCAACATGCAAAGACATTTTGAGGAAGTACTCTAAACAAGCATTATATTGAAAGAAATCAGGTTCAGTATTAAAGTGAAATTTCAACATATTTGTTTTAGATTTCAAAGGAATATAAATGTAATTTGACCCACTTTTTAAGAAACTTTATTTTGCTGATTCATTCCCTTTCAAATAACCACAGAGTCATGCATTATATTTGTTGATTTGATTTATTTAACATAAAAACACACACAGGTAACAGGGTGGACAGGAGGCAACAGGGTGGACATCACACCAGTGAACATCAAAATATTAAATTAAAGAATCTTTGAATACACCCCCACCCCACCCCACCCAACCCCTCCAACAAACACAGGTAGATGCATGGCCGCATTAAACATTCAAACTCATTTACTGTACACCAAAAATGCAAATGTTTCTCACACTTCTCACCTATGCAACAGACCAGCAACCCAAGTGTTTTCCGAGGAAATCCCACACCATCTTCTCCAGCTGAACTGACCTCTTATTCAAAGGTTGTGGCTCTTTCATCAGACACATGACCTGGTCATCCCTGTACTGGGAAATTTTCCCCCCTCCCAAACGCTGGCATCTCTTCTTGTATTTTTCTGTTTTTCTTTTTTCCTTTAGCAACAAGGCCTTTAGTTGTTTAATTTCATTCTTCA
>JBBMFX010404734.1:0-17817 GCA_037832545.1 Rhabdalestes septentrionalis
GAAATTGTTTGAAGTTCTATTGGTTTTCTATGGGGAAAGAATATTTTTTCAATAGCTTCCAGATTAAGTGACTGTGGGACCGCAAGTCAATGTGTTACCGAGGTTATCCTGCTCAGTCCAGCCCCAGGCTCGCACCCGCGACTTCACAACTCGCAGCAATGCCCTAACAAGTCGACCGAAAAGCCCAGGCTCCCAGTCAACTGACTAGGATGCTCTTTGAAGTGTCGGGAGGAAGGTTTTCCTAACATTCTACACGCACAGGCTAGATGTGTCTTAGTACATGTTTAAAGACTAGGAAAGTAAACATGCTGGTTTTCCAAGCCAAGAACTTGCCATAATACAGCATTCTTACACACACATACATACATACTTAAACTTACATGACTGCACACACAGTTTTATCCAAAGCGACTTCTATTCCCTAACTACAGGGGGCAGTCTCCCTGGAGCAACTTGGGGTTAAGGCCCAAAGACCCAGTGGTGGTGCTGGGGGTAGGATTCGAACCCAGGACCTCATGGTCCAGAGGCAAGCGACCTACCCAATGAACTACCCAACTACCCCTTAAGTGAAATGGTACATTACACAAAATAGTCTCTTACAGTGAATGCTTGTAGTTGAATTTATCTAGATTTATCTTTTACTGGCTAAGAACTTATGTATAATCATCTGGTTTTGATTTGAGGCCCCAAGGTCACTCGATGTAGAAGCTATTGCAAAAAAAAGACTTTCCCCATAGAAAACAATGGAACTTAAATTAAATTCAATAAAAAATCAAAGGAGTTGAAAATCCAAAAAAGTTGAGGTGTGCCTTAGAACTCCCACATAGACAAAGCATCTGGTTTTGATTTGAGGCCCCAAGGTCACTCGATGTAGAAGCTATTGACAAAAATAGAGATTTCCCCATAGAGAATCATGGTATTCTGAATGTCTGTCGAATATCCAACGCCCAACGTAAAACTAAGTTCACCTACTCGAATATCCAACGTCCAACGTGAAACTAACTTCACCGCGGTCAGTTCAAAAAGTCTAATCCTATATATTCAATCATATTTGTCCAAACCTTTGCTGTTCCTGAAGGCCTGCCACATTCTGTAAGGAATATCCGAACAGCTCTATAACAGTAATTTTATCGTGGATTTTCGATGGAAGGGAGAACAAAAAGAGAGATAGCTTTTCAGTCATTTTTATACGTAAATCGTCTTGATTGTGGGTGACCGCACGGCCAGTGATGAACCAAACACATTTTACATGCACTTTGGCACCAAGTATTGGTGTCAATATTTTATTCTAGGTGCTGCTATTATTCATGTTTGGTATTGATTGCTGCTGGTCCCGCGTGCTCCGGCTGTTGCCAAGTTACCGGGGGGCGTGGAGCACGCGAGCAGATAAAAAGGACTTTCTGAATGAGAGCGTGAGAAGTTGTCGATTGGGTTGTAGTGTGGTTAGTGGAAACGGATAAAGAACCCCGAAAAGTCTTATTAAATAGAGGAGAAAGGGATATTTAACCCCTGGTGGGACTGTAAGACTCTCTGAAGACAATGAAAAGCTGGGGTAAGAGACTGTGTCCGGTAGCATGAGCGCGGAGTGCTCAGGATACTTCACCCCGGAGAAAGCGTTCGTCAGCGGCTTCACCTGCCCAAAAACCGGGGGAGACCCTCGGGCAACCTTCTGCTGCGGCTTCAACGATGTTAAATACTGCTGCGACGACCCCGACAGCTTTTTCCCCTACGAATATGGGTACATGTGGTGGCTGAGGTGAGTTACTAAACCTGCTCAACAGTTTTTATATCCAGAAAAAAAACAATCCCACCATAAATATATCCTCAAAGACGCAATGTGCTGCTCCGTTTAAGGTGGAACTACAAATTCAGAAACAACTAAAGCTTCCTAATCAGAGAACTGACCAAATGTAAAAAATGAGATTTCAGAATACACAAGAGAACCTATGCTGCACTTTAAGTACTGTTAATTTTGCTCAACTCTCTCTCTCTTTCTCTCTCACTGAAAAGGGTATGCTGTGAACAGCAAGCAAATAAAATATTTGCACAAAGTGAATAGGTTCAGCACTATAGCCATCTGATAAAGGGCTGTACATTCTTATTGTTCATCCCTCTGTTCTGAATCTGATCCCTTTCCTCTGTTTATTCTCATAATTTTTTATCAGCATTGATTCTGGCATGTTCTCTGCTCAAGTGTAAAAAATAACCAATTTCTGTAACCATCCATCCCTCTCTGTGTGTGTCCTGAAATCTTTCTCTATTTTTGAGTATGCCTATACTTTTTGTATCTTTTTTTTTTCCCTCCTACCCTCTCTCTCTGTCGTTTTGTCTCTGTCTGTCTGTACCCTGCTGATCATTTATCCATAATTTTGTCTCTCTGCATGCATTTCTGTTTTTCTCTCTCTTCATCAGTGTTGGGGCAATGGTGGGCCTCTCCATCGCCGCTGTTGTTCTGCTGGCCTTCCTCATCACTGTGTGTGTTCTCTGCTACCTCTTCATCGCCACCAAACCCAGTCAGCTGGACAGCGGCCTGCCCCTCAGCGCACCGGGTGAGTCAAACACAGCCTCAGACAAGAAATACTTAAACAAAAGAAAGAAATCTAGCAGAATTACAAAAAACATTTCCCAGACAGAAACATTTCCAGAAAGAATACATACTTGAAACCTCCTAATAACATACGCTTCAGTTAGTGGTAATGTCCAGGAAGTATATAAAGTATTCACAATAAAGTGAATGTAATAATGGTACGTGGAAAACTGATACTGCTTTTGAAAGTGATGAAATCATGGTATTACAACAGTTTGGGATGTGCAGTCCAAATAATTTTATTTGAGGTTGAGTAACAGCAAAGCTCAGAGGACACCAACAGGTCAAACACAGAGGTTTGGTTGATGTGCATTACATACCTTTGTGTGGTTGCTGAAAGCTTGACAGCTCTTTTTATTGGACATCATTAGGACCAGTGATCAATTCAGCAGTGTTCTCTGTTCTTAACGAACGCTAATGAATGGACTTCTCTGCCTTTTCAGCCACATTCTTCACATGACCATGGCAACTTTTTGGAAATAGTATAAGGTGTGAAATCACAAATACTAAAGCTAAACAAATGTCATAACATAAAACTGATCTTCCTCCACACACTGCTGGCTTTTTACTGCATTGTCCTGTGAAATATGAATATTAATAGTCGATTCATTATTGGTTTACTGGCAGTGCATGGGGTACCACAAACTGGTTAAGGTACCCACTTAAATGTCACTACATTAGTCTGGCTTGCAAATGACATTTAAACAGATTGTTCCAGCCAGTACTTTCATTGCAGACCAGAATACACCAATCAAACCCAAGATTAAATGTCTGCTGGTGAATGGCATAATTCACTCAACATCAATAGTGAATAACTTATCAAAGGTTGGGATGAACTAGATGGTAAATCAAGAGCCAGTTCCTGAAGCTGAATCAGGACAAATGGACAAGTGTAAGGGTCTAAAATGATTTGACCAAGGGCCAAACTGATGTTTAGATACCAGGGAGAGAACATCTCCAGAACAGCAGGTCTTAGAGGGGTTACAAGTATGCAGTGGTAAGGGCTCCAAGGAAGAACAATAGATCAGCTGTGGTCAGCCCTGCAGAAGAGCTGCTGTAGCACAAACTATTGAAAAATTTCAGATTGGCTCTGATAGAAAAGGGGTCAGGACAAACCATGCAGCACAGCTTGCTGTGTAGCTGCAGACCAGTCAGAGTAATAGGAGTCTTTGTTTGCTGTGTAGCTGCAGACCAGTCAGAGAAATATGAGTCTTTGCTGTGTAGCTGCAGACCAGTCAGAGTAATAGGAGTCTTTGCTGTGTAGCTGCAGACCAGTCAGAGTAATAGGAGTCTTTGTTTGCTGTATAGCTGCAGACCAGTCAGAGAAATAGGAGTCTTTGCTGTGTAGCTGCAGACCAGTCAGAGTAATAGGAGTCTTTGTTTGCTGTATAGCTGCAGACCAGTCAGTATAATTAAGAGTCATTACTTGTCACATTCATACATGTTCTCTCTGCATTTAACCCATTCACCAAGTGAAGCAACCAATGAGAGATTCCTGGGGAGCAAGGGTACCTCAGGGTACCTCAGCAATGACACTGGCAGTTGGGATTCGAACTCTCATGTTGCAGAGTCCAATGCCCTAAACACTAGGCCACGCTGCTGCCCCTACATGATGCTTAGCACCTCCTTTGCCAAGCTCCATGCTTCCCTTTCCTCTCTCGGACATGATCGTTACTAGCTTCTCCCGCTCCACCGAGTGCTCATGTTGACCACTGAAGGTGTTTATAAAGAGCCATAGAACTGGACCAGGGAGCAGTGCATTGAACTGAACAGCTTTGATTCGGATTCAGATTCAGATTATGTTTGTCTCATACACCCTCTTCATTGGTGTGGCATGCAGTGAAATGCCAACAAAAAACAGTATAAGCAGTAAAAATAGTAAAAACATTGGAAACAGTATGATGGTAAAGATAAAGTACAGGTGCATTGCCAACAGGGCATACATGAATGGATGAAATACATACAAGAACTATATAGGGTGGAGTATTAATGTGGAAATGAATGTGATATGGACAGTGTCACAGTTGCAGATGTTAAAGTCCAGTGAAATGACAGAGAAACTATGCAGTGTTTACAGAAGTTGAATAATTCAAAGAAAACAAATTTCTCAACAATTTCTCAACATTACTGAAACAAAATGGCAGTAATTTCCTTTGACGAACTTCTAGTAGTGTTTCACCATTCAACTGGTCTCATTGTGAGTGGAGATTGTGGATTAGAGCAGTGTTTTATACTTTTCCACATTAAATAAGATGTGATTCAGGTGATCAGTAATCAGTGCCTCATAAAGCAGAATGAGGTGCTTGTGTAGGAATTTAACAGACATTGGCATGGAATGATTGTCATACTCATAGAGATTATAAATAAATAAATTGCTGTAGTCTCTTTTTTTCCCAGGAGCTGTATATCTCACCCCTTGACAAATGCCACTCTAACAAGATAATCTGTGTTATTCACTTCACTGCCTGTGGTTTGAATGTTGTGGCTGATCATTGCCTTATTAAAAAAAACTGAAAAGGGTTGCTTTGTTAGTCTGGTTTTGTCTGCCATCAACAACTATGTAATGTTTAAAAAGCATATAGCAAAGGACTATAATACCTTTGTATTGCCATGTGAAGCCTGGCCAGCACTTTGTGTCGTGCCATAGTTAAAGTAAACAAAACAGAGAATGTTTGGGTATGTGAGAGGCGGGACGTCACTCACCTATTGCGGACCAATGTTCATTTCAGCTAACATTGTTACAAAGAACCACAGAAGACAAAGTGAGGAATAAAGGCTCAAAACAAGAATGCTGCACAATGTTTTTTTTTTTTAATTATGTTCTGCTAAGTCGTTTCCCAGCTCGCTTTTCTAGAACAATGCTTCCACAAGGATTAGAGAAAACATTACTGAATGTGAACAAGGTACAAAGGGGAGCAGACAATATATGGTAGTTGTTGGTATGCAAATCCTCAGTCATGGGTTCTAATTCAAAATGAGACATATTTTGCTATGAATCATTCTTCAGCCTGCGCTGCCAATCCTGGTTGGCAGGGGGGATCGCACTTGTTGGAAAGCCAAACCTGAACCCATGAACATACATGACCTACCATATGGGCAAAATGGAGATTTTATTTCACACATCATGAAACAAAACAGCCCAATTAACGGTTAGGCTACTTTTGATTACTCAGTCCTGGAACAACCAGTCTTTCTCTCTCACAGTATTCTGGCTCCTCCCCTGGTTCAGTGCAGCTGTGCCTTGTTTAAAAAGGAGCCCTGCAAATGCGTCTGGGGCTCTGAAAGCAGCTCTGCCTCTTTTTAATTGAGCTTTTCAGTGATGTTCTTCACCTTTTATCTTAATCTTTTACATTTTTACCTTTAAAAGATATTTTGTGCAGTCATATGTGCTTATAATAAAAAAGTTGCTCATGGTTTATTCAAACAAATGCCTTTAAAAACAGTGTTATTTAATTCAAATGTTAAATACTGCTCTAGGAACCTAGCTACCTTCTACATACATTCACTGGCTGTTTCACAAACACTCCACGTCATCACAAGCACTCACAAACAGCAGTGCTTACAGTTTTTAAATTAGAGAAGTCCATCAACCAAAAATACCCAGCAACCGTATCCTTCTGCCAGAGAGTGACCACTGATTAAGGACTAGAAGATGGCAAACACAGACTCAATCCAATAAACTACAGTCCTTGGGTGTATATATATATATATATAAATAGAGGCCAAACTGGGCATTATTATTTGATGAACTGCACAGCAAGTGTTTAAAAGCTTCTGCACTGCTCCCTGATCTGCTTGTACTGACAGTGAGTTTCTGCCTAATAAAACCTGCTCAGTGGTGGTCTTTTATGGTCATGATCATCAATGAATGGTATAAAGGAGGGCTAATAAATGTTGCAGAGAACTGGACTACACTAATTGTTACTACAGAGCCCACTTGTGTGCTCAGTGGAGCTGATAAAATGGACAGAGGGTGTAAATACAAGGTAGATGTGCCAAAGTGGCCATTGTTTACATTTTACACAGCAAAAGGCAGAATAGTTGCAATTGTTCCCTTTTTACTTGTTACCAGCTAAAATGTGCATTGGACATGAGCTGTTGAGTCTCTCCACAGATTAAAATTGGAATGACAGATTTAAACACCACCCAGTTGCATACCATGTAATATTTTTAGAGCAGGAGCGCTGCTCACTATTAGTTGAAGTATTGCAAGATACACCTGCAGTGTGATGCTGTTAGGAAAAATTTTAATCTATTATAAAAATGTTTTAGGCTGCTACCTAAAGGCTGGGATGATTTGAACATTAATTCTGCCTAACCAGTGCGGTACATAAGATTCACACAGTCTCATATCTTCTGCTTCTTCAGGACCAGAGCCAAGTCCTGAGCCCAGTCATGCCACTGGACCTCAGGGTTTCCGCAAACATCTCCCGAACAGTAAACTGGACTGCGCCAACCAAGCGGCCGAGCCTGAGCGCCTGTTCCAGCGCTGCTTCGTGGCCACTGTCAGCAGGGTGAACACTGAAGACCCTTCATAGGGGATCCTGCAGCTTCTTATGTTGGCTACAAAACTCATTTTCCTCTCAGAAGATACTGGGGAATTTATGGATAGATGACTGATCATCAGACAGTTTGATGTAAATTGCTTATAATCGTGTTACCAAAGCTTGGGCTGAAGCTAAGGGTTGCTCACAATAAGTTTACACCGGTGATGGATCATCAGACAGACCTGCTCCTCATGCCTCTGGTTATTTTCCACAGGATTTTAATTTTATGGGAGTCTTTTGGGCCAAACCTTCAGCGAAGCTCCGCAAAGTATGCCAATTGAGTGTGGCCCAAGTCACATCTTCTTCAAAAGATGATATTCAAAATATTCAATAGAAATGGGATTCGGAATCTACTTACATGGATTGCCAAGCTGTGCTTAGAAATATAATTTGTTTTGTGTTTATTGTGGTCACTGACTTGTTTTGATGTTTGCTGTGTAATATTGCATGTCAGTCACTTATGCATATATGATTGCCTAAGCGCTAAGGTCTGCTGTGGCTGCTCATGAAATAAAAAAAGTCATTTTTTGCAAAGAATGCAACAGGAAGCATCAGTGCAATCACTCAAAAAGGTCTCTTTGTTCTTTGAAATATGCAGTTTTATTGAGCTAGGTGACGTGGTGTCACTGTGAATGAGCTTTTAAAAAGAGACAAAAGTGAATATTTAGTGACTCACAGCGTCACGGTTGCTTAAAATAGTCTTATTTAAAGTCAATGCTATATTAACCTTCATGTGAATTAGACTATGTAGCACATTTCTTTTTAGTTTGCTCACATAATTTCACTTGTTTCACCTTTCATCCTTTGAACACGAGCAAAACAGATCCATACCAGGATCGTGACAAATGATAACTTGTCATCACACGGCAAAACAACTTCTTAAATTATACTGCTTTGTGTTGATGCTCGATGTGTCAGTCGTCATGCTGAGCTAAACTAAAGGGCATTTGTCTGATGCAAATATCCAGAGCGATTTACGAGCATTAGTTACATGACAGTCCCTGGAGCATATGATGGTTAAGTGTCTTGTTCAGGAACAAGTGGTAGAAAGTGGGGGGGTTGAACCTGCATTTTGGTGGTCAGCACATTCACAGTCAAGTGTTTTACTCACTAGGCTCCTACCATGAATTCAGCAGGAGCAGGGCAGGTGACCACTGCAGGATCTGTGTGAACCACTACTGGTTCTTTTGAGATTAAGATCAGAAAGAGCTGATGTTTAATCTGTCATACAAAAGTCCTGGGACTAATGGAGGCCAACAAATGTTTTTGATCTTCAAACTTAGCCAGTGAAAGTCTCAGTTGGAATTAGTTCTGGTTCTCCTGGTTACTTTTCCACTATGCTCCATTACACTCACTATGTTTCAGAGATGTTTGTTTATTGTGACACTTTCATCTTCAAATAGTTGAAGTTGTGCTGCTTTGTATGTCCCTAAACTTTCGGAACCTTTTTTGTACCTTTTCTACCTTCTGCGCACCTGTTCAGAAGCAGATCCAAATTTTCTCCCATTTATGGAGCCGTAAAAAACACATTTTAAATTTCAGTATAGTGCAGGTTTTATAGCAATGCTGTCATACTTTAGATTGTCTGTGCACTCCTGAGATTGCAGGTACTCCGGTAACAGTTGTTCTTCAGGGTTTGAGCGACAGTCCTAGTGATTTTTCTTTTGTAGTCATCAGACTGTGGTTGTTTTCCACCCACTCACCTAATTGATTGCCTAGAACTCCGTGTACATCATTTTACCACGTTCAATGTGTGTTAATAAGCTGTCTGTGTGTTTATGATTGTTATGTTTTTGCCAAGCATCTGAATTATGGGCTTTTCTTCTCAAGCATGTTCATCCATAAGCAGCTCATTGTGACAAACAACAGATATGTGACCAAACAATTAGCTTCATCCAGTTTACTTTGTTGCAAGACTAACAGAAAATGAGCCATTATTCTCAAAGACATGAATATTTAAATAAATTATAGAATTTACCACTGTTGTCTGGTTGTCTACATATGAAGTCTGAAGAGCTGGAGTACAAATTGTTGCAACAACATCTGTGCACTTAAACCTACCTTATAGCACCGCTATAGACGTATCCAGTTATTTGGCCAGTTGACAGTTTACTGGCTGGTTTCTGACCACAGGACTTTTGTCCAGATGTTTTATCCAGTAGTGTCACAGATATGGTAATGGTATTTTATGTGGTGCTGTCATGGGTTTGAACACTGCTGCAGGGCTACAGGATAGCTAGCACAACCTGAGCATCAATAGATGGGCCACAGCCTCCCACAAGGTGGACCCACATCTTCTTAGTAATGTCAGATTCTGCTTAGTTCCTGTAAAGTTATTTCCATTTTCAACCAAAAGGTCCCACTAATTGTTTCTAGGCATGCTTTGCCAGCTGGATGGATCCTTGTTGTGTTGGGGTTTTTGGCAGGAAGGGTCATTTTCCAGGATAAGGCTTGAAGATCAGCGGTCCATACTGTTTTTCTAACACAGAAAGATGGGTGAGTAGATTTGGCATGTAGTTTAAACTGCTGGCACTGCAGTTTCACTCACTGTTTTGAAGTTTCATTCCATTAGTGAAAAGGTGAAAAGGTGAAAAACACATATACACTATTTGGACAAAAATATTGAGATATCTGGCCATTACACCAACAAGGACATTAACGTCATTGTATTCAAATCCATGGACTTTAATATGGAAATGGCTATAACAGATATAACAGCTTCCACTCTTCTTGGAACACTTTCCACACGATTTTGTGTTGTCCAAAATATCCTGGTCTGCTGGAGCATTAAGATTGTCCCTCACTGATCCGGATGTTTATGGACAACGGACTTCCTGTTTCACTTCCAACAATATTACTTCTCTGGACACTTAGTAAAACCTTAGTATCTGTCTATAATCTTATTCGACCTGAGGAGGACAGGTTCCCTTTTGAATCTCGGTTTCCCCCTGATGTTTCTTCTTGCTGTGGGAACTTTTTCTCACCTCTGTCACCTTTGGCTCACTCACTAGGGGCTCAGACCGGGACTCTGTAAAACTAGTTTGTGACAACCTGGTTGTAAAATTGCTATATAAATAAAATTGAATTGAGTTGAAAGTAAGGGGTCTAGACCAAAACCTATATAACAGGTGTGGCCAGGAAGAGCATGACTGGCTTTATTCTCTTTGTGGATGGGCTAGTCCATCCTCTCCCCCATCACTTAGAAAGAAGTTAGCATCTGTTAGCTGACGTAATAGAACTGGTGGTTTTTGTCCTCTGTGTGTGTTTGCCTGTCCAATGCCATTCTTGTCATGTGTTAGCAATAGTTGGAGGACTGTCTAGGAGGAAGCATATGGTGGTAATTGTTTCATAGATGAAGTCCAAGATAATTGATGGAAATGGCCATGACTAAATTGGATAAAAGTGTATGCTTGTCTATACTGCATACCGGTTATTCTTGAATTACAGGACTGTAGAATGGAGGTCTGGAGCAGCTGCAGATTTTTTTAGGGGTTAAAAACCCATTAGGGCACTCAAAGGTACAAACCATTTGGCACAAGCTCACAGTTTGCTATTATTAGCAGATAATTAAACAGGCCTGTGGTTTTCTATTATAAGCCTGTAAAGAGAAAACACACTGTCACCTTCTGGACAGAAAACAGTAACACAGTATGAACAGACAGTATTGATGAATGTTTGCCAAATTTACAAAATTCAGTTTCTTAAGACAAAATAAGAATTTGGTAAGTTTGAAAATGATCTATTTAAAAGTGAAAACGTGCTGCCTTATGACAGCCGAGATATTGGTAAATTAGACAGTTATAAAAGTTATTTATCAACTCGGCTCCACCGGTATTTGCTGCGCCGCCTACAACCTTTGCTCAAGATATTTCTATAGCAGCCTAATGTCCACTTACATGCACTAAGTAAACTTTCCAGCCGGGGCTCTGCTTTGTGCTTAGAAGTTTGACTTTGGCTGAGGTCGTGTGGATTCGGGGCTGTAGCTGTTTGAAGTCTTGTGGTATGTAGTACATGCTTTTTGATGTTTGATAAAACACCTGTATCTTTTAAATGTTAACTACTTTTCAGTTTCATTCACATGAGCGTCATATGACTGTTGTGAAATGGTCTTCCATGTTTTTAAGTGGAAGATGAGATCTGGTAAATTTCTGATTCATTGAGATATATTTGTGTGTGTATGTTTGTATTTAATATAATGGACAACATAATCCTAATAATTTTTTACCTTGTTAATGTTGGAACCGAAACTTTGTATCACCTAAGAAATAAGAAAACAAGAAACAGGACAAGGACATTAAATGTACATTTAATTCAAGATAATGTGACATGGTTATATTCTTTATGTCATTTTGAACATTTATTTTGGTTGGTCTGTCATGAAATGTTGTTAATTATGTAACAGAAATGAAGAAAGGAAGATAAACAAGGTTTTGTCAGATGTTATAGGTCTGTTTATATGGTGGGTTCTGTTTAATTTCCTTTTCATGATTTTAGGCCAAAAAATGTTATAAAATTGCAAATATCCTTCTGCAGTTGAATCCTGGATATTTTTCCCTAAAAGATCTGTTTTATTATTTTCTGAAGAAGTAGATGAAGAACAACTAGGGTGTTTCCTCTAGTATTCTTTATATGCATATCACCAATCATGATTCCTCCATTGATGACAGGGCATCATGGGATATGTAGGCAACAGTGCCTGGCTGGTTCTGGGCCTGAGCCTTTGGGGGGTGATCGCCTCAGCATCCCTACAACCTGAAGACTTGTCAGACTTCCAGGAGCCTGTAGAAGATACTGGTTAGTGCTTTGACACCCAATCAGACCCCGCAGTCAGAAGTGACGAGTCCGAATATATCAGGACTTGTCGAATCAGAAATCATTATTAATTGACCTGTGTTTATTACACCCATGCCAGGAAGGTTACAGAGGGAGCGGCTGTTCGAAGATAAAGGGCCAAAAATCCTAAATGGTAATGGATTCCTATTGTTTCATGAATTCCAATGCTACAAATAAGTGCAATCAGGTTTTTACTAATATAAAAAGTTGAGTGCTGACATCACAACAAGGGAGTAGAATGGGCGAATTTTATAAGAACTGTCACTAATAGTGGAATAAACATTATTATAGAATTATGCTCTAAATAAACGTGGTAGTGATTGGTCAGTGTAGTGGATAACTTTACAAGTAGGGTTCGGTTCTTACCATGAACTACACACCACTCTACACCTTGGGCAAAACTTCTAAAAAATGGTGTGGATGTAAACCTCAGTTTTTATTTGTCTATTATTGTATGTATAGTTATTGCAAACCAACAGAAAACAATCACATTTTTAAAAGTGAATTCAAACATTTGATGGGCTTGGCACTGCTCTAGTTTGGTTATGCACAAATTTAAATGTTTTTACGAAAAAATTATCTCAAGCGTATTTGTTTTGAAGTCAAAAGTGACCTTTTTTAACCCGATGAGTTCACATTTCTCATTCTGGCACCCCGATCCATCATAATATACCTTTTAAAAGTCAAGGTTTTCTTCCAATCTCTGACTTTATGTACAAGCTTTGTGTATTTCATATTGATATTTTTTTATTGGACCTATTTCAACTTCATATTTTATATTGCTCTTGTCTCTGTGTGTCCGAGCAGTTGAAATGTAAGCAGATTCCTCCGGCATCAAGAAGGTTTTCTCATTCTGATTCTGACTCAAATGTAATGACTTTTGCCCCGCCACCGAAGACTTCACTCCACACCCATGGGAGGGGTGAAATAGCACTTTTACCAATAATGTCATTTATGGTCCATAATATCAAATTTAGAAAGGCTGAACCAGCTCGTGGATATTGCCTTCCATGCACAGTTGCATCACAGTACAGAAGCAGATGGCCTGAACTTAAATACATGCATTCATTATTGCAATGTTTTCCGGAAAAAAAATGTTCCAGCAGTTTAAAGTAAAGAGGCCAATGTTGTGAGCAGCCGGTGGTCACTGGACAGATATAGTCATAATGCTGCTCTCGGTTATAACATTTTAGAACCAGATCAGATGACATGACTGAAACCAGCTGTTGTGTAAATGTATGTATTCCTGCTTCAACATGTTATCGTTCAACCTTTCCAAACCCAGACTCCAACTCCAAGGCCTTGGACACTGCGGGCTCTAGTTCGTGGCCGATTCTGATCGGCCTGCTGCTCTCAGCGCTCGCGGTGGTCCTCGTGATCGTGCTGACCGTCAGGCTCCGGCTGGCCCAGCGCTTCTGCGGCGGCTACAGCGAAGCTCTTCTTTCAGAGGGAGACACGGCCAGTCAGTTCAGCCATCCCGGGACCCTCGCGGCCCAATTGCCCGGCCACAGCATGAGGGAGAGGGAGGCCTATGCTGACGGCCAGGATGACGGCGATGATGACGACGGTTTCATCGAGGACAACTACATCACAGCCAGTGACAAGGAGAGGGCAGAGAGAGAGGAGGTACACGCGGAGATCATTGATGAGGACAGTGATGATGAACTGGACATTCATTTCTCAATTGACTGAAGCTATATAGTCGCAGCTAAATCAATTTCTTCACGTCTTACTGATGCAAGCCTTCATGGCAATGGCAGCACCTGTTTTTGGACTCTTGCACAAGAGACAACTACAACGTTATCAACTGATGAAAGATTTTGTTGCTATAGTTTCATTTATTGTCAATAATCATCTTATGTTATTAATTGTGATAGGCCTAGACATTGCAATCCTGTGTCGGGCACTGAAGGGCGGTAAACAGTTCCATTTCTTACTTGTACAGCCTGTACTATTTTGAGAGTTCTTAAAGGCTTTTGCATTCATGAAAATATATTTAATAGATAGGAAGAAACATTTTTCCCTTTCAGTTTCAAGCCCAAATGCAGTTCTGAGTTGCTCTAAGTGTGTTCCTTGATACTGGTTCCTTGAAACCTAAACTGCTTTTACTTCTGTGAATCATTTTTTACTGTACGGTTTATGATAAAACCCCCACTTTAATTTTTTTCTGGTTTACATGTTGGTTACTATGAACACTGTTGTCAGGGATGCATGACTATGTCACATACACTACATGGACAAAGCTATTGGGACGCCTGACCATTACACCAACATTGCATTCAAATCCATAGACTTGAAAGGCTCTTCTTGAAAGGATTTCCACAAACACTGATGTTGGACAAGAATGCCTGGTTTGCAATTTCTGTTCCAGTTCCTTCCAAAGGTCAGGGCTCTTCTGCACTGAACTCCTCCAGCCACTTGTTTATGGAGCTCATTTTGTGCACAGGAGCACAGTCCTGCTGGAGTAGAAAAGGTTCTTCCCAAAACAGAGTCCATGAAGTTGGAAGCATTAAGACTGACCTTCACCGGTATTGAGGGGTCTAGCCCAAATCTTGAAAAAGTTTTGTTCCAATACTTTTTTCCATGTGGTTTATGTGTTCTAATGCCATGATAAGTATGCTCCCTTTTTATACTTTCTAATATTTTTCTTTACTTTGTAACACTGGTAAAGTAGGAAATAAATTAAACCTAATCCATTTTTGTAAGTTACACCCATGATTTTGGGACGGTTTTAAAATGTGAGTATTTGGCGCCACCTTGTGGATGCAAATATAAACATGCAATAATGCAATTAGAGGCGTTTGAGTTTTTTTCCCTACAGGTGTTCCTAAAAATCTCTAATGCGGGTAGTGTACACGGGTAGTGTACAGAATTACATTCATTATTTTGTTTTGTATTGAGATAATACTAAATGTAACTAATACGTAAAAATCATACACATACTAATAATGTCCAGCATGTAAACTTTTCCCACATTTTATTGCACAATTCCGATATTTTGTGATTTTCTCACACTGTATATACTGTCTTATTTTTATATATTTTTTACATGTGAGCTAATAAAAGGTTAATTCACAATACATCTCTTTACTCATGTTTTTTAATGATTATGCTTTACCTCTGTGTTCTGTGCCATTTTCAGAACAGTGGATGTAGAAGGCTATGTGTGTGCCTTGGATAAAATACTGTATATACACAAAAGTAATAATCAGGTGGCATCTTACTTCCAGTGGAGGACAAACTTAATGCTTCAGCAGACCAAGACATTTTGCATAAGGCCATTCTTTCAACTTTGTGGACACTGTCTGGGGAAAAACCTTTTCTGTTCCAGCATGATGGTGCCCAGCATAACATCCCTTTCAGCGAAATGGTCCCAATGTGAATTAAACATTTAAATGTCACATTATTCAGGTGTAAATTTTAGTAGCATAATAACACTTTTTAAAACAAATTAATCCTGGATCAATGTAGTACTCTTGTTTTGTTGTTGTTCCTCACATTCTCCTCCAGGGTGCGCTAGATCTTGTGAAATGTGATAGAACACTTGAACCCACTTTACACCAGGGGTCACCATCATGGTGCCCCCACGGACCACAGGGTCAGCCCACGAACATGTTCTAGAAATAGCACAACTCACCAGTGATCAGTGTCTAAAATGGAATTTTATCCTGTTGCTATTCTTCTTTAATCATATTTACATTGTTATAGATTTGAAAATGACAATATCTACAACAAAACAAGCATTTATTGCATGTTTTATTTTACATGAAGTTTAGATACATTTATGTAAACTCTGTTCTAGTGTATTAAACTGGGAACCCTTCGTATGGCTCAGTACCTGTGAAGTAGCTCTCAGTTTCAAAAAGGTTGGTGCCCCCTGTTCTACACATTTCTACACACTTCCATGTTTTGTGTGCACAAGGGGTCCGGTATCTTATTTAAAAGATTGTTATCTAACAGGAAACACTGGGATTTCGTGGGCCTGGAGCATTTCTGGAGACTTTTGATTATCAGTTTAAAAAAAATGTCAGTCAATAACTTACGTTATTAAATGACATTTACGTTTCATATACGTGCCCTTTTATATTGATCGTGAAGATCAGAGATGTGTTACCAGAGAAGTAGAGGAGAATTGAGGAGAAGTGCTGCTTCGTCCTCTTTTGGGATGATCGGCGTATTTGAGCTAGAGTCCATGATGAAAGGGTTCATATTGACGTGAAAAATTGTCTTTGTAGTATTTGATTACTTGTTTTTATGCAGATGATCACACTTGTTTATTCGACACAGAACATTATAAACTAGAATACCAGAATATGAACCAGAATAACAACCAGTCAGGACTCAGTCGCCAGAATGCTAATCAATCAGCACTTAAACGTTGGAACACCAACCAATCAGTTCTCAGTAGACAGAATGTGAGCTAGTTAGTATTCAGTAGCCAGACTGGTGACTAATCAGCTCTTAGCAGTTGGAACACCAACCAATCAGCAGCCAGGATACTTACCCACTCTCACTCACTAGGTCAACAGGACTTCACTCTCTGGCGCCCTCTAGTGTTCATTAAAAGGAAGCCATGCTCGTGTCCACTAGAGGGCACTAAGAGTCTTACAGGACACACAATAACCTGCCAAGACAACCACTGCATTATACATACAATACATGGATAAAAGTATTGGGACACGCCTGTTTCCCGTTTTTGGCTTGGCCTCTCGGTACCAGTTAAGGTTTATCTTAATGCTTCAATATACCAAAACATTTTGGACAAGGGTATGCTTCCAACTTCGTGGCCATTGTGGAAGAACTGGCCCGGCTCGCACAGAGCCTTGCCTTCAACCCCATCCAGCACCTTTGGGATGAACTGGAATGAAAATTGTGAGCCAGGTCTTCTTGTCCCACATCAGAGCCTGACCCCACAAATGCTCTATAGAATGAATGGGCACAAATTCCTGCAGAAACCCTGAGGAAAATCTTCCAATAAGATTGGCAGCTGTTACAAATGTAGAAGAGGAACAACTCCAGTCTATGTATTTGAATGCACTGTTGGTGTAGATGTCAGGTGTCCCAACACTTTTGGCCATATAGAGTATGTGACAGGGATGTCTATATACATCCCTGGCAACAGTGTTCATAGTGACCAACATAAAAGGCAGAAGTAAATGCTGTGCCATTAAAGTCCCTGTTGATGTAATGGACAGGTATCCTAATACATTTGTCCATAAAGTGCACATTTAAAATGACACATTTTGACCTAATAACCTTATTTTTTGTTTTATTTAAATAATTTATGAACTACATTTAAATGAATTCTGAAACATACACACACACGCACACACACAAACACTCATACTCACACACAGAATTCAGTATTACTATATTTGTGAGTCCATTCCGATGGTGAAAACAGCATGAGATAAATCATGAGATAAATCTAAGCACACACATTAAACATTATTTAAATATATACAGTGCACATGATTTTGAACATTTGTGAGTTGTGACTTGTCTCAGCTCTTTTATTTTATCAGTGAAGTTTTGAGCTATGTTGCTCTGTGTTTTTAATAGATTTTCCTGATCTACAGGGTGCTATGACGTAAAGACTGTAATTTCACACAGAAACCCGTGTGGGCAGAGCTGGGAAACCTGACTTTTTTATTTTTCTTGATTTCCTCAAAATGTATTTTTCCAGTTCCACCCACTTGCAAGAACCTCAACAATCACCTCATACCACCAGCCTTGGGAGGGTGATGGTGAGGGGTAACAAAGGAGAGGGAGCACCACCCTACCCCCCCAGAGAGAGAGAGGACAGTTATACTGAGTGATGGGGGAGAGGGAGGACCACCCTACCCCCCC